>JABXWE010000012.1:0-68952 GCA_014611495.1 Limonius californicus
GACTTTACATATGTCAGGTACATACCAGGAGAGTGGGAAATAATATTAACAACGGTAACATACGCGTACGAAATGTTCCGCCAATATTCCCGCCAGAAACCTGGAATGTATATGAGGCGACAATTAGCGACGATGAAAGAACTAACAACCAAACAGAAGGGTGGAAACACAGGTTTTCTAATTTAGTTGGCCAGAATCACCCTAGTATATGGGTTCTTATAAAAAAGATGAGACAGGTTGGCCGCTGACCAAACAAAACTGGAGCAACAGAACTTGGCAAGACTGCCACTAAAGAAGAAAAGCCCTGCTTATGTAGTAATGCAAGCCCAACTAAAACTTATATGTCAAGAATATGCTGAAGGTGGACGGGAGCTTGAAAATTTTTTAAATGTAATTAGCCACAATATTAGATTTTAGGTGTCTCTGTTTTTCTTAAATAATAGTTAATAATAATAATAAATTTATTTTGTATACTACACTGTCTATTTTTTAAAGAGTTTGTTGGTTGGAGAAATTTGAATTTTTTGCCACTCTGCAAAAAAAGTTGGTCTGAAGTTTATTTTCGCCGGGGGTTTTTCTTCCGGGGGTTTTTTTCCGGGGTTTTTTTTTCCTGGGGGGTTTTTTTTCCGGGGTTTTTTTTCCGGGGTTTTTTTTTTCCGGGGGTTTTTTTTCCTGCACCCCCTCATTCATACCTCCTTATAATTCAACTAGGGATATAAAACCGTTCAGAGAAAATAAAGGGTTTTAAATGACACATGCCTAAATAAACAATAAACAACATGTGTGTTATTATTGCAAGAATTCATCACATACCATTTATAAATGCCCTGAATTTTCAAATTTATCTCATGGTTCTAAAATAGAAAAGATCTACACTATGAATTTATGTAAAATTTGTTTGAGATCCAATCATTCCACTTCAGATTGCAGCTTTAATTTACATAAAAGATAATAAAGACCATTTTTGTGAATGTCGTGCATTACTTGATGTTGTTTCCCCAAGTAATCTAATTAGCGAATCTCTTGTAAAAAGGTTAAATTTGAATGTAACTGACAATAATATCTTGATACAAGGAATAAATCAGAAAACAATTACAGCTACTCAAGTAACTAAAGTAACAATAAGATCTCGAGTTAGTACATTTTCGGCAAACATTCCCTGTCTAGTTTTGCCGCAAATTACGGGAACTATTCCCACTTGTTCACTAAGGGATTCAAATATTCATATTCCCGACAATCTTCCATTGGCCGATCCTACTTTCAATAAAGCCGGTCCTACAGATGTGTTTGTGGGTGCAGGTCTTTTTTGGCAACTGTTAGGGTCAGGTAGAATTGCGGGTTCTTTGAGTTAACCCCAATTCGTGGAAACATCTCTTGGATGGGTTGCCGGCGGTGAAATTTCATGGGAAACAAAAACATCTGTGTGCAATTTGGCCATAAAGCAAGATAACCAAATGGACAACCAACTGCAAACATTTTGGGAAATTGAAGAGTACAGCCATAAAACTAATCGGTCTCAGGAAGAAATTCGAAGCGAAAATCACTTTGTAGAACCTTACAAAAGGGATTCTCATAGCAGATTTATGGTAAAGCTCACCTTTGTGTCTCAAAAGTCCTAGTTCGGCAATTCAAAGGAAAGGGCCATAAAACAGTTGCACTCTCTCGAAACTAAATTCAAAAAACAACCCGCATTAAAATTAGAATATTCCAAATTTATAAATGAATCTTCAGTTAGGACATATGGAATTAATTCCAAATGACTATTTTGCAAATAATTCCTCTGGCTGTTTCATAGCTCATCATGAGGTCTTTAACACGTTCGCGGACAGGGCGGCTTATGCCGTCCTATGTCGTGGGACAGGACTGCATATGCCGTCTAACTTAGATCGCCTGGTAACGACACGACGGCTTATGCCGTCAACTATTGCATTGGAAGTCCTATCCTTCGCGACATACTGTCCCAAAAGAAGTTATAAAATTACGTGATTTGTTTTTGGGCAGCCATTTTCACCCAAAATGTAACATAACCTATTTTACGTACATGCATGGCGCATTTCCAGTGTCACAGTATATTGTTTTACTGTGTTATAGTTATAAAAATATTAGTTCTGGTGCTGGAGAAGACAATTACTAGAGGTAGGTAAGCGTTTTATTATAATAGTTTGATTTTATAATTTGTACATTTTACAAAATTGTATTTTTGGTGTAAACCTTTCACAGCTAATTTACGTCCATTTACATTTTGCAACAATTGGTAGCCTCTTTCTACGAGGATTTTGAATTGCTTTTATACTTTTACAGTAAAAATGGATGAAAAAGAGGAGGCAAGACTTCGTACGATGATGGAGGAAGTAAGCAGTGGTGAAACGCTGTCAGAGTCGGAATCTGAGCCTTTTAGCGGTGATGATGATGAAGATCCAACCTACTCTAGTATAAATCAAGGATCTGATTGTACTGATTATGATTTCTCAGATGCCAACAGCCATGACGAAGTAGATGACGAAGTGCAAGAAGGAGTATATCACAATGAAGTTTCCACTAATTTCCAAGTCCTGAACGTTGAACACGACTGGTACGATATTGCATCAGAAATTCCGGACTTTTCTTTCGACGAAACTGGATCAGGTGACAAGATGGTGTTTGAAGACTGTACAGTATTAGAATGCTTTGAAAAGTTGTGGGACGATAATATAATGAATATGCTTGTTAGGTCTACCAATAGTTACGCCAAAATTTTGAAAAATAGCAGTAGACCGCAACGCAGATATAGCAGAACCGCATTTATAAAACCCGTAGATATTACTGAAATGAAAACCTTTCTTGGGCTATGTATTTTACAGGGTCAAATTAAGTTTCCATCGATAAGGAAAATGTTTTCCTTCAGTCTTTATACTATCATCCGGCTTTTCATTACGTAATGTCAGGAAGAAGGTTTGAGCAGATCTTGCGCTGTTTTAGTTGCTGCTACGATAGGGCTATTGATCCTAAAGACAAACTAAATAAAGTGAGCTCATTGCTAAATGCCTTACTTGTTAACTTTAGACGGGCTTATTATCCACCAGAAAACATATCTTTAGATGAGTCGCTGCTTCTGTTTAGGGGACGGTTGAGTTTCCGTCAATACATAAAAGGAAAACGATCCAGATACGGAATAAAATTTTATGAATTATGTTGTCCTGATGGGTATGTTTTAAATATGGAAATTTATAAAGGCAAAACCGAAGACACTGAAGGTATCTCGAAACTTGAAGCGCTTGTTTTCTCCCTTATGCAACCTTACTTAGATCGTGGCCATCATCTTTTCATGGACAACTTCTACAATAGTGTTCCGTTGTCAAAAAAATTACTTACCCGAAAAACACATACAACAGGCACGCTGCGGTCTAACAGGCGAGGCAATCCAAAATCAGTTACACAAAAGAAATTAAAAAGAGGTGAACACATCTGGAAAAGAAATGAAAAAGTTTATGTGTCGAAGTGGAAGGACAAAAGAGATGTTCTTTGCATCACAACCAAATATCAGCCAAATCTTATTGAAGTAAAGAACAGACACGGCCAATCAAAAATGAAACCAGAAGAAGTAGCTAAGTACAATGACAACATGTCTGGTGTTGATAGAAATGACCAGATGACCAGTTATTACTCTTCACCACGAAAAAGTATAAGGTGGTACAAAAAAGTCTTATTTCATCTAATGGATGTTGCTATATGGAATTCGTTTTATATAATGAAGAAATATAATCAAAAGTTATCGCTGTTGGAATTTCGGGAAGAGTTAATAAAACAGCTACTTCAAATACCAACAGACGTACGCGATGGCCGGCAAATGGTGAAATCCGGCGTTATACGTGCAGGCAAGAAAAGAAAATATAACAACGAACCAACTGCAGAAAATGACAACCCCCAAGGAAATAAACAGCACTATTTGGACAAAATTCCATTACCAGAAAAAAAAGAAAAGAAAAGAACGAGTCATCATCTTCGATGTAGAGAGTGCTTTTCGCAAGGGCGTCGAAGAGAAACCAAATATTTATGTAAAACATGCCCAGAACGACCACCACTGTGTGTTGAACCATGCTTCGAAATTTATCACAGAAGAATATTATAATTATTGTTATTACAATTATAAAATTTTGAAGTACTCTTTGTTGGAACTGAATATTAATAATTTTGCAGATATTTAACAAAACAGTTTTAGTTTTATATAATTATTGCATAAAATAAATATTTAGTAACAAATTTTTGAGTTTTAAGTATTTGTTGTAATAGAATGTTTTTAATTTTGCTTTTGTTTAAATAAAAAGTTGATTTTATGTAATATATTGTTTTATTTTGATATGTAATAACGATGACGGGTAATACCGCCATGTCCCAGTGAGTAAATACTACGTCGGCATATGCCGTTCTGTCCCTGCAAATTAAATATTGTTGACATTATGGGACAAGGCGGCAAATGCCCTCATGGTTTTTTTTTACTAAAAATTAATTCAAAAGCCATAACTAATTAGATAGCCACATGTAAAACACTTCTATCTTAACCCACTCCAAAGTTACACATGTGTCATTCTGCAAGCACCCCAGTTTGCGCTACTGTCCGCGAACGTGTTAACATAGTTTCAGGAATCGGGATTTTTTCAGACCACTTGAACGTTAAACAGCCCTGCAACGCTTAAGTGAAATGTCTTTACTAATAATCAACTGTTAATACTGTGATGAAGTGTGTGCACAATTAAACAAATCCTAGATTTACGAACACAAACTGGTAAATCCCAAGATGATAGTAATGGTGTTCGTTGGGTTTGATTGGGCGAATTATAAGACGCATGATGTAGTAAACAATTAAATGAACTACATACTTTTTTATATGTTTAGTACATTCAATAGGTAAATCAATCCTAGGTTTAACACACCAGTCCTGGGCTTTGTCAGTTTTGGGTTTTTACGTTAACTTTATCAATAAAATTACAGGCCATTGGTTCACTGCATCGTTAGCTTCTTCTTCTTCTGGTGGGTCTGCTAAGAAAGATTTGCGATCATCAAAGCTGTTTCTACTGCAGATACTGCAGCCCGAAACAAGGCCTTGTGTGCTTTTTCCAAACAATACACATAGAATTTTAAGCCAGGATATTCTTCTTCCAGCGGTTCCCTTTACCGGTAGTTTACCCTGAATAATAGTCGTACGGATCGAATTTTTCGTTTCGCATCATATGTCCGAAATATTCTATTTTTCTTTCGTAATCGTATTAACAACATCTAGTTCTTTCCTCATTCTTTGTAGGACGCTTTCATTTCTTATTCTTTCAACCCAAGATATTTAACGGTATTTTTCTATAAATCCACATTTCAAATGATTTCATCTATTTAGTTGTTGCTTGGGTGAGCGCCTATGCCATTGCTCCGAAAAAGAGGACGGGTAGAATATAACATCGTACCATTCATATGCGAATTTGCAGTTTTAAGTCTCGACAACAGAGAAGTTTTTAATTTTTCTTTGATGTATGGCCTGCCTAAGGGTGGCTATACAGAAAAAAGAATCATGAAACGTGAAAAGTGAAACGTTAAACAAGAATCATGAAACATGTGTCATAAAACGTGTGTTGTTATTTTACAGAGCATGTTTCATGTTCCTTGTCTTACGTATCACTTTTCACAATTCATTATTCTTTGATGTATAGCCTCTCTTCGGCGGCCACGCATCAAAGAAACATGAAACGTTAAACAAGAAACATGAAACATGTTTCATAAAATAACAACACGCTGTTTTTCGAAACATGTTTCATGATTCTTGTTTCACGTTTCATGTTTCGTAGATGTGTGGCCTGCCTTAAAGCTACAAAAGGATGCAACAGAAATGGCAGGAAAAAGGAATTCCAAAAATAACTAAGAAGATGCGTGGAAAACGGGATATCGGACGGCCAAGAAAAAAGACGGGTGCCACAACATGTCACACAACTTACACCGTTGGGTGTACGTAAGGGAAGACGAAGAAAAGAAGAAGATATATCATAAATAAAAGCTTGTTTGTTCCACAAAAAATAATCGCTGATTTATTTCTAATATTTTTAAACAGAAAAGAGTTTCTTGAGATATGTGTCATTAGAAAACAGATAACTTATATGCATATTCATACCATAACCTACATTAGAGTTACTAGTCTTTATAAAAATAGGCTCTTGGGTTAATTATAAGTTATAAGTTTACGTAAATTAACATGACAATTTTGGAAAATATCAATGTGTTAAGAAACGTCATGGGCTGAATGTTTAGCGTGATGGTGGCCGTACTGTAAAGTTTCAAATCTTGTTGAGAATGAATTTCTGAAATTTTAAAAATCTGTGCTAAAACTCGCGTTATAACAAATTAGCGCTATGCGGGGTCCGAGGGTATATGTCACATATTAGACTAGAGCCAGTTTTTTGTAAAAACTCAATTTTTTCAACCAACCTGTATTCCCAACCAGCGTACATAAACAGAGCTTTGAAAAGGTGTTACGGGTCAAACGAGCTTTTTCGTCGGACCGCAGCAGGAAAAGTGGAAGTGCCTCCGGCTTAACACAGAGGAGTAGGGATGGTTCACGAGAAACGCATACAGGAGGGAAATCTAACGTATTAGTATATGCAGGGTAAGCCGAAATTAATGGGCGCCACCCTCCAGGTTACAGCTGAATGCAGGTTCTCGTAGGAGGGTCGAGAAACCAGCAGCTTACGGGAATCGAACTCACGTTTATTGTACCTCCTCCTATGTATAAAGTTTACAAAGTTCATGCACAAAATAAAATACACCCGAATAAAAGATCGCACTACAGTTTAACTGCATCCAAATCTATTGAGTAAAATATAGCACACAAATAGTACAATTTAGAACAAGCAAAAAAAAACTAAAATGAGTGTTGGGACGTCCAAACCAAAGAGCTCGCCGCCACTGGCATACGACATTTACTTTAATAAACAAACAGGTCTATGCAGCCAGCGGCGTTCGAGTTTACAAAATTAATTAAACTTTAACCTTAACGGGTAATGAAAAGCTGGGCAACTGAAGGTTGCCTCACTTTTAATATTACAAGGGAATTAAACTGTTATATTTCTTAGTTACCCAACGAAGCACTGGTAAACAAGGGAAAACAATCACTGTATAGTACATTGGCAAGTTTTACCTTAGTTTTCTTCGGTAGGAAATACAAATTGAGGAACAATTTGGGGTATGCTTAGGTCTTTCAGAAGCGGACCAAAAATCGTAAGCACGCTCCTGAAAGCTGGATCACGACTTTCTTAGGGAACTGGGAACTTTCGGGTGTTCTTGCTGTCCGAACCAAAATCTTCGTTGAATGGAGTTTGAATAAGGCAACAGCTTAATGAGTATTCACGGGGTTAATGGCTCTACAATACAAACAATTTCAGTACATTGTCTTTGCTAAAGCGCAATACTCTGCTAATATTTAATCCGACTCAATGTCGAGAATATTCTGCACCAGCAAGAAGAGCGATAAGGTACTTTAGTTAGTAGAAGCGCTGCCAAAAAACTCCGGCTTAAAACCACGTGCGATCGCCCTCAAAAGCTGGGGCTGACTCACTTTCAGAACTTGTCGTCGGCGCTGATGTCTTAACAAGCATCCGGGTCGAACGGAGATCTTAAGTCGACTCCCGAAAAAAACGAACACAAATATCCTGCAGCTGGAAGATTTCACCATATTACGAAATATGTTGCAAGAATTCTAGAACAAATTAACACGTAGAACTTCCTGGGAAGCATAGGAATTTCAGGACAATTCTGCAGACAAAGTACTCTAAGAACTGTTTTCGATCGGCCTATACAGCCTAAACATGCATGTCAGCGTTCCCTTCAGTTTCGAAAAAGTGACCTCGGATAAATTAACCTTTGGAAATCATAGAAGAGGAATCGACATAGGAGCCGTAATTAAAATATGACTTTAATTCATATGAAGAGGTAAAACTAAACGAAAGTTACAAAGAACAACTTATGATTATTAAAGAAAAACTTGTGTCATGAGATAAATTAAAACTAGGTAGGTACACATAGAAAATCATAAACATGCTGGTTGTTTTCTATTTAGAATGTTATAAACAACCAATCTGTAATCATTACAAGAAAAGTTGTCAATTAGGTGGGAAATAAACTAGTTTGTTCTGACACATTATATTGTAGCATAACAACAACACATTACAATTCAATAAGAGATAACCATAAATCTCTCTGGTGACAGATTTACCACTTATTTACATTAAATTCAGTATATAAGCAACCCCAAAATCCCAATAGTTCAGTTCCTAATTTAACCTCAAGCAGTGTACTTCTGGTAAATAAAATAAAGTTGTTAAGTCTATGTTTTGAATATTAATATTAATTAGCGTATTCTAGTAAGAGTTATTGTGTGGCAGTATAATCTGCACTTGTGTTAAGTTCAATAATTAATTATGTGGCAGTTTACCTGCGCTTTGGTCACAAGTTCAAATACTCTACTATCAAATAGAGTACGGAGCCTCTACTTTCAATAAAGCTGCCCTGGTGTCAGAAGAAAACTTCAAATAATAAGTTGGTGCCAACGGGTATCCAACAATACATAGAGTATGTTAAATGCCAGCAACCTATTATTTAAAAAATACATAGTAGACTTGGTTGTAGTACTTTTTTATGACAAATGAAAGGTAGGTCCATTATTCATAAAACATCCTGAAGGGATGCAGATATATTAAAAGGATAAATGTAACAGGATTTGTTTGTGATTAGAACTAGTGTTTTTCTCAAAACTAAGCCTCTAAGTATACTATTCATATCATTCATATAAGCGTGTAGTGTAAAAATAAATCTAGAATTCAAATCAAGTGCATCAGCCCAAGGATTGGCTACTAGTGACTATTTAGTAGTCAAATTGTACCTCTGCTTAGGTTACATACAATCTTTATGTGATAATTTTCTACCGATAATACTTAACTGTACTTTACAAGCACTCCAATGGCTGGTATCGGATTTAATCAAAAAGACATATTGCTTAACCTATCTGTATGTTCAACCAGTAGCAGAACGATAAAAGGCTAGGTTGTTGTGGGAGTACAGGAAGCAGTCCAAATAGTCCCTGAATTACTGGAATTCGTCGCTTTACCGTTTCTGGGGAACCATTAATAGAACAACGCCCTACACAACGCCGGCGACGTTCTTAGATCACCTCGGGTGGCGATAAGAGTTAGTTCTAAGCCACTTCGAAATTACTTGTACAAGGTAATTAGCCATACAGGGCGGCACTTATCTTCAACAGTTCCCAGTTGGTAGTTGGCGGTGACTAAGAGGCATAAAGGCGTATTACGAAATCGTTTTCGAGGTTTTTGATCACAACTTTAAATTGTACTAAAGGGAATCATTTTGAACCTCCAAGAGGCAGCCAGAATAATAAAGGGGACACATTGTTTATTATGCTCGGCGCAACTTACGTTATCTCGAACACCCGCAGAATTCTAAAGGTTTAAGATGTTGCTTTACATACAGCGCGACGATACTACGACTGAGATACTTTCCGGGAACACTTCGAGCAAGCCCTTGCCGACATGTTAAAATGTTTAACGGAAACGGTTTGCAGTTTAGCCAAACGTGCACTTGAACCTAATCAGGACTGGGATAACGGCTTTCCCCTTTAAACGCGAATATTTCCATCTGTGGAATTAAAATTCCGTCATGTCGAGCGCGAACGCTTAAAGAAGCGTCCAGACCAGCAGTACACGGTAATTCATCCCCGGCAAATTATTTCGCCATGACTGGAATAAAGTATGGCGTTCGCAAGCCGTACATTCTAATACGGTGTATGGATTTATGTTTTGTAAATCGCGGACAAACAAACGAGTTAAACGCCTCGCGTTGAACTACCCGAACTAACAGTGCGAACGCCTCCTCAGACAACAAACAAAGCATGTAATTTTCATTTTAGCACCGCTATCGCTTTATCAAGACTCACTTGGGTTAAGCACGGAATAACCTCGCGGAGCACGGTGCCGGTTAGCACTTTGTAATAAACTCTGGAAGCAATAAGGGGATGAAACCGTGAGAAAGCACATCCAAAATATTCTATGCAACTCTGAAGGGTTCGCTAATACCTACTTGGAAACTGAAACTAGAACTAGCTCAGCTTTATGCTCCATAAGACAAAATTGGAAACTTTACAACATCCACGTTTCTTTGGTTAGGTTTGTTTAGTTCAAATGTTCACTTCAAAGAAGTACACGTACAGAATCTAATAATTGGGAATATTTCTATTGGATTGGAACCTGTTGGTTCGTGATTGTTTCCGTCACGAACATAGAGGTTCATGTTTTTTCCAGGTTGCAATTTGTTCTAGGACCAATTTTTTTTATTCTCAACCGTCGTGTTTGCTAGTATGACATTTGCATGTTTTGAGAATATGCAACACGTATGTATTTTTTGGGATATCCACTTAAACTTTTATTATGACATTTCAAAATGTACGGTGAATTAAATCGTTGACAACAGCTTTTCTTCGTTCTATTGCTGGACACCGGCCTCTACCCCGCCGCGTGTTTCTCCTCAGCTCTAAGGTAGAACCGTGGGAGACCTACAATTTAACATCGAATCCTAACGACAGAAATTCGAAAGAAGGTTTTTAGCATTAAGATCTCACGGTTGTAAGCCGAATTGGGAAATTGTGTGTGGTGGGTTGCAGAAAAGATTTTTATAAACTGCGTGAACTGAATACCAAATTGATATTTGACGACAATTATAGCTAAAGCGACTAAATGTTGTGAACGCATAATTAGACACTTTTTCATAATTTTGTATATTAACGGAATGGTGCGCCAGTGTGATCCAGTGGTTAGAGCACTGGGAACCGGTGGGGAGGTTGGGAGTTCAAACCCTCGACTCGAAACTTGGCGGGCGGCAGTCGCTTTAAGTAATTGGGTACCTGCGTTCGAATGAACAAGGGGTAATAATGTCGTTGACTAATGTGTGTTGCTCACCACATCACCACGTGTCATTAATTTGGCATGCGACATCCGGTTGTACGAGCACGGATATGAGAACTCTGACCTTCCGCCTTGTAGGCCAAACCTCTTCATATCAATATTCAGAAACTGATTATTAGAATTATTTACAGGATACAGACGAAAGCAGATACGCAGACATCTGCTACACGTTTTTTCGTAAAAAAATCTACCTTTAACAGCAACAACTTTATTTGCTATACGCGGCATTCTTCCTAACAATTTTGTAATTGTTTCATCTCCTATCTTATGCCAAGCATCCTGTAGAACATTCCATAGATTTGCCTTTGCTGTTTGGCATTATTTTCTGACTTGCCTATCGAGTTCTTCCCACAATAACTCAATAGGACTCAAATCTGAGAATTGAGATGCCCAGTCCATATTTTTCAAAATTTCACCTTTCCGGTTCTTGACATATTCTCTGCATATTTTCGAGCTATGTTTGGAACCGTTGTTTTGGTGTAAGGTAAAACCTTCATCAAAAAGGTTCATACCTGATGGCGCAGCACTCTGTTCAATAATGGCTCTTATCATGTTTGATTGATTTTGCCGCTTCTTACAATCAACGTCTTATTTTATTGGCCTCTCCGTAGCCGATTACTATCTTATTATTTCCCGAGTATAGTCTATTTTGGACTATTTTTTTGTTATCCTAGAGAAATGCCGATGAATATTTTATCTATGCGCTTGACCGTGAAAGTGTGCTGGAAATTTCCTGCCCTTGAGGGAGCCCTACGTGTTAATTGTTCCAGGAGTTTTTGCAACATATTTCGTCATATGATGAAATATTTCACGTGCTCGATACTTTCGTTCGTTTTTTTTTTTCGGTAGTCGACTTAAGATCTCCTTCCGGCTTGGTCGCTTGCTAAGACCTCAGGGCCGACGACAAGTACTGCTTGGGTTTCGATGGGTGTCCATCGCGTGAATTTTCCATCACTGTTATCACCGTGGGGTGAACAGTATCATCGACAAATGTCGAATTTAAGAATCACGCTGGATTTGGAAGGCAATTCATTGCGAATTTGCTTATCGCTTTTGTAGATTAAGATCGAACCCCATTTCGTTTCTGACGGCAAGACCAATCGAAATTTCATGTTTCCCGAAGAACGTCTTGGCGGTTGCTGGTGCAATCGTGATCCAGCCTTCAGTGACGTGCCTGCGATATTTTGTCTGCTTCTCGAAGAATCTAGGGACACCCCAAATTGTGCCTCTCTCTACTCCCTACCGAAGAAAACTAAGGTAAAGTTACCAATGTACTATACAGTGATTGTTTTCCCCCGTTTACCAGTGCTTCGTTGGTAACTAAGGGAAAAACAGTTTAATTCCCTTGTAAAATTAAAAGTGTAGCAACCTTCAGTTGCCCAGTGTTTCATTACTCGTTAGTGTTAAAGTTTAATTAATTATGTAATCTCGAACGTCGCTGGCTGCGTAGATCTGTTCATTAAAGTAAATATCGTAAACCAATGGCAGCGAACTCTTGGGTTTGGACGTCCCAACATTCCTCTGTTAAGCCCATATTTTTTTTTTCTTGTTTGTTCTAAATTGCACTATTTGGGTGCTATATTTTACGCAATAAATTTAGGTGCAGCTAAAATGTAGTACAATTTTTATTTTGGTGTATTTTAATTTGTGCATGAACTTCGTAAACATTATATACAGGAGAAGGCACAATAAAGGTGAGTTCGATTCGCGTAAGCTACTGGTTTCTCAGCTCTCCTACAAGAACCTGCATTCAGTTATAACCTGAGGGTGACGCCCATTAATTTCGACTTACTACGTTCGATTTCCTACCCTTAAGCGTTTCTCGTGAACCACTCCTACTATTTTGAGTTAAGCCGAAGAAATTTCCATCTTTCCTGCTGCGGTCGACGAAAAAGCTCGTTTGGCCTGTAATACTCTGTAGCGTTCTATATTCAAAATACCATCGTTTCTTCTTAAATGACCTACTTCAAGACCTGAAAAACATCCCCAAACCATAACGGAACCGCCTCCATGCTTAACTGTTGACACAGTGCAATGTGGCAACGGTTTCTTGTGGGCTGACCGACCAACAAAAATTCGATTTACGTATCTGTCCATAAACATCAAATTTAGATTCATGCTTCTGAGCTCATAGCAACTTTTTCTGTTTATTTCCTGAGCATAGCATAGTTTTTTGATAGTTACACAGTCTCTCAAATTTACAGCTTTAAATCTCAGCTGAACTATATACACAGATACCAATCGATTTTAACTTACCTAATTAAATGGGGCACAAATTTCTGGGGCTGTTAAGCATGTATTTCTTTTAAATATTAATTTAATTCTCATATCGTCGCTTATAGTGGTTACTTAGGGCCTTCCACTTCGTTTTCTATCCAAATTACTGCCATTGTGTGCGTATCGATTAATGGCATCATCGCTGGCAATCACTCGCTGGAATTTTCCTTGTCTGTACAGAAGAACTATTTGGCTTCGTTTTTCTACACCCAAACCTTTTGCTTTCTCATTTTTGAATATAATAACAAAATTGCTTTTTTGTTGTTTATTGTTAACACGAATGTCAACTGAAATAAAATATTAACTATTTTTATGGGATGCAAATAAATGAAAAATAGCAATTTGGAGCGTAATTTGATACACAATTTCTTTGGCACGATGATATAGAATATAATGGTAAATTTATTTAGAATTTAGTTGTGTTTGTGCTATTATTGGTTTTCTATAGTTTACAGAAAAACAAAAGTTGCTGATTGAATAATGTAATTGAAACTATCAATTACAGCTAGAATTAAAGGATTATACTTAGACATGACTAACAGTTATTCAGATCTCGGTCTGCAGTTCATATTACTAGCTATTAGAATTTGTCATCTTTCTTTAATTTTAACTCTGGTAGTTTTTACACATAGAAGTATTAATTAAGACCATAAATCTTTGTCTTTAAATGTCTTATAAACTCAATATAAAACTCCCCATAAAATGTTGATGGTACTATAGTGCTAGGACCCTTTAGTAAGCCCTAACACCAAACATCTTCGAATGAAACTACTAATTTGGAGAGACTAATTTATTTGTGTGAATACAAAACAGAGAAATATTGTAACTAAGTAAATAATAACAAAAACATACAAGCGACCTGATAAATATAGTGCAACGCGCACTACATTTACCCCCCCCTCTCTCTCATAAAAAAGAAAAAAAGCCCATGTAAAAGGAAAAACTTCCACAATCACGTGTGCAAAACAAAATTTTGACCCACATTATAGAGGTAATCAAAAATTTGGAATGATTGTGGAAAAAATATTTTTTCAAAAAATCCTTAAAACTAACAAGATCGTTCCAAATTTTTGATTACCTCTATAATGTGGGGGCACTACAGTACAAATTCCCATGAAGGGCGTTTACATGTTTCTTTATTATATTGGTTTATTTTTCTGATATGCTTGTAACTGGATATTCAAAGTATGCAATCATGTTTTCTTCCAGAGAACTTGTTGTGGCAAATTTTGTTTAAAAAATCCATATAACATTACATTATGTTAGTTGTGCCTGGAAAGGTTAAAACTAGGAAGGTTAGAGTCCGAAAGATAATTCAGCAGATCTGCAATCCTCAAAGGTTTTCCAAAGTTAACTCTTCTTCTTGTTTTCCTTTCCCATATACTTTTTGGGAATGGTAGTTGTCACCTGAAATTCATTTAATTTCTCTTATTTCTCCTCCTATTCTTTGAGCGGTCTTCCTCTGCTTGGTTTTTCTTCTGAACTGACTTCTAGCAGTCGTGGCCGGTCTCTATTTGCACTCATGTTTAGTATAGGCCCATACCACTTCAATTACCTTGTTCAATTCCTTGTACTACTTCTTCTAGGTTTATTTGCTCTGGGATTCTTATGCTTTTTACTAGATATCTTGTAATCTTGTCCGTCAGAATTCGCAGGTATTTAATTGCTTTTGCCGTTGTTTATTCCTGCATCTTCTACCTTTTAGTTCCATAAATATGGACAATGTAGGTGCAAAACCTGCCGTAGACTACCTTTAGTTTGTACGTTTACTTCCTTCTTTATGATTACAGTTTTATTTATTGGGCGATGTATTTTACTTGTTTTAGTCACTGTATTTAGAATCTATCTATGGATTCATTTCGATTTGTCATGGTACTCAAACAATCATAGTTGCTAACCATATCTAGTTTTTTTTTCTATTGAGTACATGTGATCCTAACGTTGTCGTGAAGTTTCGTTCTTTGCTACCTCAATTACATTAATATTTTTTGTATTTATTTTTAATCCTTTTGTTTTTGATTGCTAGATGTTTGTAATAAGGTGAAAAAATTTCACTATATTATTTTTATATATATCACAAGAGCAGATTAATTTCACTGTATTTTTGTAGCAATTTTTTAGCTCAAGGTCTTAGGTTTCTATGATAATTTTTTTACCTTATTTTGTACTTGTAGTAAAAAAACCGCAATTGGAATAGTCGCCTATTAAGTTAGACACCGTGACAATACGAACCGCTTATTTTGAGTCACGTAGAGACCCCTTAAGGGCATCCTCAACCGGCTTAGGAATTCAAGTGCGGCCTTCTTCCCGGGCAGCAATATTCTGTGCTTTATTACCCAACTTACAGATAATTTAGCATGTCTTTCTATTAGTCAAAGCTTGACCAACTTGTGATTCTAATCAAATTAAATTGGTTTCAGTATTTTGACATTATTTCAATTTAGTAAATCTTGACGCTGATGTTACCGTGCATTATATTCGTAATGGATGGTACTTAGTAATAAGATGCAACATTTTTCAAAATAACGTTCAAATATACCGCATGATGGAAGCAAAGCGAGCTCAACGCTCGCTTTGTGAGCCAATTATCGATTATGGCTTGAATGCGAAGCGTCACTCCACAGCTTATAAAAACAATGTGCTGCAACCCACCATACAGATGTTTCAATCCAGTTAGCAACCATGGGATTTTAATGCTAAAAGCCTTCACCGCAATTTCCGTCGTTCAGATCGACGTAAAATTATAATTCCCCGTGTTGCTACCTTAGCACTAAGGAGAAACACATGGCAAAGAAGAGGCCGGTGCTCAGCAGTGAAATGTAAAAGGCTTTATGCGATATCACAACTACATGTTTTGTTCGCCTACTTCGTCGCTAATTACTGCTGATAATTTTTCACCTATTGCAATCTTGAATATGATCTCTGCTAATTACAACAGCATTGCGTATTCTCATTTAATAAAATCTGTGATTTTAAAAAACTTAAAATATGAGAGGATTAATTTCACAGATCTACGTGCGACTCTTTGTTTTTAAATAACGAGCGTTCAAATAAAAACTGGTCAATTCACTTTCTTTTGAATACGTTGCTCGTTTTCCCAGCTAGCACGATTTGACGTTTCCTTGAGACACCTAACCTCACTTTAATCAGTCAATGCTGGTAACATTGATTTGTTTATTAATAGTACTAGTATAGGATATTTTATTTTATTACAAGAACTGCTGAATATGCCCAGCACCTACACTGGAACGTGGCAAGAATTCAATAATACACATCGCTTAACGGCCGAATAAATAACGTTTATTGACTTTGCCACCAATGATGTTTAACGAGTTCAAACGCAAGTACACGCTAATTTAACCACGGATTTTTTGGATGCTCGTTCCAATTATTGTTTAATGTACTACCACTGTTTAAGTAGGTAATACGTAAGTATAACATAAACAACGAAATAATAGCTCTCCACAGTCCACTACACAACACTAACCGTGCTCGATCTGCCTGGTGTATTTTGTGTATGTGTGCGTGCCCGTGTAGAATCTTGTTACTCCTATAGTGCGACTGTAGCACGAGAAGTGCCACTAACATAATCCCCAATGGCAATCGGAAACCGGCTTCCAATACCAGCCACAGGGAATTAGAAAAGTTCAGCATTTGCTGCTTGAATATTAACTCGGAAAAAATTTTCACCACACAATTAGAATTTCTCCTACTTTAGTGTTGTTCGGTGGGGAGCAGAGAGAGGCACAACTGGGGTGTTCCTAAATCTTCGGGAAGTGGGAAAAATTCGCCGGTACGCCCTTGAAGATTGGATCGCTTCTGACAAGGCTTTTTCGGCGTCAAGAGAGAAGAGGCGGGAATTTCAGATGTCAATATCTCCGCCGCTGGACGGGAGGATCACTTAAAACAGCTCGAAGAACAGAACTTCCCGGGTTTTATCGCTTTTATCTGACACAGTTGAGAAAACAATTTCTTTGAATTGTTTCAGCACAAAGCTGACACTGCTAATATTTTTAATCCGACGCAAGTCGAAGATTCTTTTGCCTAACGCAAAAAACGAAACGATAACTCAATTAGCAGAAGAGCTGCAATACAAACCGGTATCAAAAAAAAACACGTCAGTTCACTCTCAAAGGCTAGCGTCTAATCTTTTTTTCTTAATTTTCAAGATGGTATCGGGTGACCGGGCCTAGCAAATTGTTAAATTCGACTGCCGAGGAAACGCAACGCGAACATGCATTGGCCAAAAAGATTACACCACATTGCGAAATATGGTGCAATCATTCTGGAACAATTTAACACGTGCGACTTCCGGCCATCCTGTCAACACAGAATCCCAAGAATTGTTTTCGATCGGCAAATCCAGCCTACAAAGGGAACGTTCAAAGGACTTGCGAAAGTCATGATACTAAGACTACTAGTCTTAGTATCATGTGCGAAAGTGGCCTCCTATAACTCAATCTTAAAAAAAATAAAATAGCGATCGGCTTAAGAACGGCAAGTAAAATAAAATTTTAATTGCTATGAAGCGGCAATTAAAATATGACTTTAATTCAGATGAAGCGGCAAAATCAAATGAACATAACAAAGCATTTGGAGTATTACATCCAGATCCTTTCTTACCACTGAGCCATCCCAGCCCTGTGCATCGTTATTTAAATAGTTATTTATAAATTATATTACGCAAACAATTTAGAATAATTAACAATGTCCTACCGAAGATATACCAGCGAATAGTTTCTAAGACTCATTCTACATGTTTCCACTTACCTTTAGCATTTATAAAAGTCTATTTCGTTTTCTAATAACATTAAAATAGGCGGGCTTACACAACCATGAGCATAAAACGAGTTACATAATTTTCCTAATATAGTTTCTTGTTTCCCTAATAATAAATTCTTTAACATAAATTTTTTGATTGAATTATATTATTTCTCTTTAAAAAACGAATAGTTCCATAGTTCTCATATGTAAGTTAATTTGATAATTGAAAAATATTGTAATTCTTATCCGATTTTTTTTAGAAAATAAAATATTTGGTGAAACTCATGTGGATCTAATAGCTTGAATTTACTATCGATTGGTCTAATAATCAGAAAATGGCAAATGAACCCTTCTCTAAGTACCGTGTTCCTACATCGCCGTTGCCTGTTAACGTAAAATACATACTTCCAAGTGCTTTAGAAATCTTGTTACGGCTTGATATTAGATATATTTCTCAGTTTACACGGCTGTAGTTCTGTTTGCCTATTAATTTTGCTACAATTGAAGATTTTCACCTTGAATTCGATATTTTGTATAATGATTGGAAAATAAAAACAATTTTTGGGTAATTTGTTTAGGACAGAAATGCCTAGACAAAACCAAAGCTAACCATTTGCTAATTTTTAAACATGACTTTGGGCATCGTTTCTTAAAGCTGAGGATTAGCGTTGCTGAGATTCGAGTCTAATTTTGGTCAGTTAGGTTTACAACCTATTGTTATTAATGTCGGCTTTTCTTTTTTCAATATCTAAATCTAGTCCAATGATTTATGGAACGATAGTTTGGTGTTCGGAAAAAGGTTTATCTATTTCGATTCGACGAAGAAAATTGGGTTATACATTGTACGCTTGTATTTCTGGAAAACGATCTAGTGCGACTTATCATGTCTGTAAATGGTTCCACGCAAAAACAATGATTGGCTAGGAAGTTGTTCATATTGTACGCTTGTTGATAATAAAACAATAACATTTCATTGAACAGCTTACTGATTATTCAGAATTTTTATGAACTCAGTTATATAAATTTCAATTTAAAATTATACGGCAATAGTTTTTTTTTCATGTACAACATTTTTGGCTGTTCTCCCTTAAAAAAACATAACGTGCTGTTCTTCTAAAAAATGGCAACATTCTATTTCTGTATAATTTCGTATTATAATAATGTGGAGAAAATGTAAACGGCCATCTTTCCTTGATGGGCACCCTAGGCCACTATACATAAACATATATATTATAAATTGTTGACCAAGTAAATCGTCTCCCCTTAAACATGGATGACGGAACCCTGCGTACATGTATCACACCTGAGATTATAAGCAATTTTCAACATTGCCTCCATCCACGTCTACACATTTTCTAATTTGTTTCAAAAACGATCTTTGGACTCGAGCGAACGTGTCAGGTGTAATTTATGTAGGCGCCTTGATTATTCCATTTTATAAAGCATACTCGTTTACTGCTAGTACTAGTTATATTATTTCTTTAATTGGACCCCTAGGAAAAGTCCAGTGGAGTGAGTAACTTGTTGATAGTCATGGATGCACAGCTCCTCTTCCAATCCAATTTTCTCCAAATACATTACGTAATTCCTAAAGATCTAACAGCAGTGAATAGGACAACCACCATGTCGGTACCAATATCTTTGTCGTACATTGAATTCTTCTAATAGATCACACTGGGCGGGTTTAGTCTGCTCTACAATATTAGACCTTAGACCACAACTTCCTATTCTTTGCCGATTGTTTAGAACATAATTAAAAACGATGGATCCAAAACAGGTAGCTTCTGAAAGAAATTACAACGTTGCAATCTTTATTTCATTGTCAGCAATTCGTACGCCAAAGTAATAGAAAGTATATACATTTACTTTCAGAATTCTTCTGAAGTTTTACTAATACCATAGAGCTCTATGCTAATACCCACAGCTGTGCTTAAATCTGTACATGGGGATTCTCATTCCTTGCCTCTAACATTGTTATTTCATTTTCAATGTTCGTAATCGTCGTGGTTCTACATCTTCTAGGATTTACAAATTTACTTTCGTTTCTGAAAGAAGTTGCAATGTGTCTAAATATTTTTCAAAAGGTGGTCTTCTAGTTGGATAGCACCTGATATATAATTTGCGGACCGCAACCACATTTTTGCGACATTCCACTTAATATTGTTATAAATAAGCAATACTGATATATTTAATTAAATTAAAGAAACTATAATTTTGGTTGTCATTTTATATTCCTTCCACTTTTAATTTAAAAAGCTTAGCAGGCCCACCATCTATGTATATTTCAAATGACGACGCATAAATGATATTTCTTACGTTTTGACACAACGTCCTTCCGGTTTATTAAAACAAGGTGGGTGTCATACAACCCGTGGATGTACCCCGCGGGTTCAGCGAAGTTACTTGAAATTTAAATATTTACGAATTTCAAACTTGGCTATAAGAATAAGAATTCGGAAGTTGATTACCGCCTATAACTTTGTGGTTATGTACGTTCGATTTCCAATTAAATTACTTTTTACGAATTTAAGGCACATTTACTATGTAAATACGTATTAACACTTTATAACTAGTTAACAACTTTACTTTTTCGTAAGTTGAGAATTTAATTGATCATACTAATTTATAAATATTTTCTTATTACGATTTTTATATCACGATTTTTACAAGCAACTAACTACCTTGTAGTAATTAAACTTATATTTAATTGTATATACTGTGATGGAATCCTAGATTGCAGTTCTTTTAGTTTAGTCGAAGGGTTGCTTACGTTTTACCAACAATTTGAGATTCGGTATTTTTTTGGTTAAACAATGTGTGTCTTGCCGGATCACACAGGTATTATTATGCTGGTGATGAATTTAAGCCGATTGCAAGCCAAGCTTGAACCTATTAATCGGTAACATTAATAAAATGACAAGGATTCGGATGGAATGCAGGAAGTTAATACATTGATGGATATTTGGAGTACTATGGTGGGAGTATTTAAGCGAACAGAAATAGTGTGAGAATTTGTGTTGGGACATGCGGGGTTGAAGTGTTTTTAGTCAAGTGTTTCTTTACTTGTGAGGTTATTCGATTGACTTGGTTTATAGTTGTTTTTTTTGTGCTTATAAAAAATTATATTAATATCATAATGTTTTTATATTTGACAAAGTTACTAATTATTTATTTTGAAAACTAGTATCCTGGTGTTACATTTTTCCTTGGTAATTTAGCTGTTGTTTTTGTTATTGATTATAATTGATATAAAATAATTGAAAAAGTAGAATAATTTTTGAAAAATCTGGAAGAAAAATACTTCTTGAATTTAAAATATTTAGAAGAACTGTAATAATAGAAAAGCTGCATATCAAGTAAACCTTTTTGAGAATGAAAATGTCTTTTTATAAACAAATTGTTTGGAGTATCCAGTTTTAAGATCGGGGAGGAGACGTGAACAGCGACACGACATAGGAAGCAAGGCAAGTCTCAACGTCACTTGTAAGATTGTTTAATAAATAGATTGGAGTACGGAGACGCCACATAAACGGAGCGCAGCGAACTTCTGAAAAGCTGCTAGAGTTACCTTGTGCATATATTGTTATTTTTGATATATTTAGGTCAGCTGAAGCAGGGCGAAGGAATTCGTACCAGTGTGGTAATCCTTGTGTGAGCTGGTAATTACACATATTGTTTATTTGTATACGAATCATTAAGATACCTTTCAAAGTGAACCGACTCCAAAAAGATTAGTCTCAAAGCTCTTCGGCTGAATTAATAGTTGGCGTTTTGTCTTTGGCAGGTTGTACAGAATATTATAAACTTTGGTTTCACTCAATTTTCAAAATTCTGAGTTATTAAATTTTTTGTCAAAATAAATTATTCTGTCAGTGTCAATTTTTAAAAATTTATTTAATAATGTGAGTTCCAATATGGACCATTTATCATCTATGACAATACATACAAAAACAGTTCGTTATTTATTACTTACAACTTTAAAATGCCGCATTACATTTAAAAAATAGAATTATGATGCTCAATATTAATGAAAATAATGAGAATTTAAAATGACATTCAAAGCTAAGTAGCCAGCGACCTGATGAAAATCCATTTAATTTTTTAGCTAAATCACTTACAGAAGTTGATTTTATAGTCTTGTGGTCTGTACAGTTATATTACATTTTTAATGAACACTTAATACAAAAATATATAAATTACAATAATCTTAAAGGTTTTTAATTTCCAGTGATTTTGATTTGTGGCTAAAGTATGCAGGGTGACTAGTTTATCTTGCAACAGGTATGTAGGCTACACACATTACAACTGTCTGTATTCCATATGTATCTTAGTAAACTGAACAACTACATAAAAATCGAAATAGTTTGATGTACTAAAATGAAATTATTTACTATTAAATAAGATGCAGTTTTGTAATAGGTACATTTCCAATATCTATTTTTTATAATTTACACAAAACAAACACATAGCAATAAAACCAACAAGAAAAATAAATTATATAAAAACAGAAAGATAACACTAATTAATGACGTAATGAATGTTCAAACTGCCGTCCACCTTGCTGTTCACATAAGTCTATCCGCCGCATATGAGAATTTCTAATATGAGTTAGCATCTGTGGGGGGATTGACTTACATGGTTCAATAATTCTTTCACGTAAATCTTCCGGGGTTTCGTAGACGTAGTTTTATTACTTTACCCCGCAAGAAAAAATCTAATGGATTTAAGTCTGGACTACGTGGAGGCCAAAGATGAATTGCACCTCTTGCAATTAATCTGTTATGGAAAATTTCATCTGGGTAGCTTCTTACAGTTCTATGAAACTGCTTCGTCCTTTTGAAACCACCTACGCTATCTAACCTAAAGAGGAATGTCTTCTAAAAATTGAGGCAAAGAATTTGCTAAAATATGTGAATACATTTCGCCATTTATACCGCGCTCAAAGTAGTGGGGACCAATCATAAAGTTGTCAACGATACCACACCACACATTTACAGTTAAAATTCTTTGAAAGTCTGCTTACCGAATCCAATGCAGGTTATCTGGTGAATAGAAATGGCAATTGTGTTTACACACACATTGTTACTAAACGTCGCTTCTTCAGAAAATAGAATTATTCTTAGAAACAGTGGATTAGTAGTAGTAATTCTCTTCCTAGAAATTGATGTAAGATGTTGCACTAATGTGACGTGGTAAGGATGAAACCGGTTTGCTTTAAATATGTTACATACTGAACTTTGACTAAAGCCTACAGTTCTTGCAACTGCTCGTTGGCTTATATGGGAATTACCAGTTACTTCTTCGATGACTGTCGCTTCACCTTCTACAGCTGTGACATGTCGTCGTCTCACTTTTGGCTTGGAAAACTGTCCATATTGCCGCTAATTTCTTCCAAACACCTAAAGGCATTATGTTATGGAAGGAGTCTATCCAGGTATCTTTCTGCATAACGTCGTCCTTCTGATTTCTCCCAAAATCAACATCATAATCGTTTTCTATCTATTACAATACATTGAAACTGGTTATTATTACAACAAGAAACTGTACAAATCAGCAATTTTGCGCAGAATTTTGTTAAGTTTTAGTAAAACAGTAGTTGACATTTGCCTGTGCAAAGGACTCTTCATATAAAAAATATGTTTTATAGCTAAAAATGCACATGTAAGAGGTGTATTCTACCTACTTGTTACAAGATAAAATGACCACGCTGTATAAGTGTCTTTCTTGGCAATTTAAATACTAGATTCTCTTGTTGGCAGAACTGTAGCAATTTTTTCCTCCTTTATTTGATACCCAAACTGAAAGTTTTCTACCAACTCCATACATACAAATTAAACTAATTATACTGTGTATTAACTCGATATCTCTTCCATCTGTTTTAATGTTGTAATTACTCCATACCCGCTAGTGTTAGTAACAAAACGTTTACAGAAACCGCGTATTCTTATGTATTTGTATGTATCTGGTCAGTACAGTTTTCGACACTATAAGAAAATTAAGTGTACACTACGAGGTGATTCACAGGAGAACACAAACCTACCATTGTAACTAATAGACGACCCAAAATACGTTTCGCGAGATACTGCAATACCTAAATTTTTATTGGCGGTGTTATGAATCAGAGATGCTTGTTTGATATGTTTCATACCTTACTGGCGTAAGTAAACTGTAAAACAGGGCATCACCGGATGTCCACAACTACAACTGCTTTGTCAGAAGTCCTTTTGGACTTGCAACCACTTTACGTGAGCGTGAAGGTAGAGGCAAAACAGGGGACATATCGACTGTGAACGAATCTGTAAGAAGAAGACGTTTTATAGATGCAACCGTCCAATCTTTGACTTCCGAAAACCGTTTAAAGTAGTCATACCACAGCGGAACGACTGGAGCAAAGACAAACCGCGAGTAAATGTCAATGGACATGACTAGTACACAGATGCATCAAAAACTCAAAATGAGACAGGGATTGGCATATTTGAAGCTGGAACGGGCAATGATGTAAGCATAAACTATGCTATGCAACCGTGTTCCAGGAAGAAACTCTAGCACTGCTCATTTGTGCTCCAATAGTGATACCAAAGACCTATACAAACAGGATAATCTATATGTCGAACAGCCAGGTTCCGCTCAAAGCGCTGACAGTAAATGTATTCAAATCTAAGGCAGTTCTAGAGTGCCGTAAGCACTTGGTAGAACTGGGACAAAATAGGAACCTATGTTTGGTGTGAGTACCAGGGCACCAAGTAGAATATGGTAACAAGCGGAAAAGCTAACACACAGTCCCTGGGCCCAGAACCAACTTATGAACTAGTCTATGCTACCGACAGAAACAAACCAGAAAGTGGCTACGAAAAATTCAATCGTGATTACTGGGACGACCACCATGCGTTGAGACACTCAAAAGCCCTTATCAGGGAGACATCCAGGAAAACGACAAAAGAAAAGAAAAAAGGGCAAAATAAGACATCTGACAGACTTTCTTACCAGACACAGTCATATGAAAATATATTCCTCTTTGATAAAGCAAGCGGACAACTCAACATGTAGAGGATGTAAAGAGGAAGAAGGGACACCCCTTCATTGGTTATGTTACTGCAAAACCCTAACAAACCTTAGACAATGACACTTGGGGGAACCAGAACTGGAACCCGATGTGATCAAAAAGGATTCTATTAAAAAAGGAAGCCAGAACTCCCAAAATGTGAAACTGACATCAAATAATGGGGACACAATAGAACTTAAGGCCGCGGTGTACGAGATAAGTGCCCAACTCTTAAGAAAAAAAGGAATAAAAAATTCCAAGCATATCAAACATGAATTTCTGATTCATAATTCCATTAATAAAATTTAAGATAGCATTACTTTGTAATATGTATTTTTGGAATAGCAGGCTTATCTTCTTCTTCTTCGAGTGTTTTATCTCTTACGAGACGTAGCAATCTTCTCTCACATGCCTGTGTTGCGCGTTTACAGTGCCATACACATATAGGACTTACAGCTTAACGTGGGCTCCGAAACACGGGAAGTGTAAACACTTCCAGAGAAGATTTACTAGGTTGAATACCTCGCTTGTTTGCGATTGCCTTATAAGGGAGAACGGCCGACAAAAATCCGGTTCCGGTACTGAGAATTGAATCCAGGACCTTCAACGTAGAAGTATAACGCGCTAACCTGTAGCCCACGGCAGCCTCTATTAGGCTCCTACTCTGTCGTAAATTACCCAGTATATTTGTATTAATGGCATGCAATTACTCCTTAGTGGTATGTCCAACAACACCTGCAGCTTGTTTATACGAGGTGTGTTAAATTGAAATCCATTTTTGCTTTATAAAAAAATGTATTCCACAATTTAATTAAAAATAATTACTGTTACAGTTAAGGCACCTATCCTATTGTTTTATTAACCGACGTATACCCTCCTCATAGAAGTCTTGTGGCTGCTATTTGAAGAAGTCTTCCACAGCTCTCTGTACTTCTGCGGCAGGCTCAAAATGCCGACCTTCTTCAGCGATCCAAAAATATGGATATCGCAAGGCGATAGATCAAGGCTATAGTTTGGATGCTCTAAAATCCTCCATTTCTTTCGTTGAAGATTTTCTTTTACCACATTAGCAACATGATGCCTAGCATTGTCGTGCAGCAAAACGACCTCACGCGTAAGTTTACCTGGACGTTGCTGTCTTATTGCTTGATGAAACTTGTTCAAAGTTTCATTGTAACGATTTACATTGATATTTACTGCAGGTTCCTTAAACTCTATCAACCAGAGTCCACTACATCCACGATAACTTACTGGATGGCTCGTAGTAATGGCACCAAGTTTTGTCACCAGCAACTATTGACAGAAGAAAGTCATCACCATTTCGCCTATAGTCTGTGAGGTGCTGCAGGGATAAACCCATTCGCAAGCATTTTTGTTCATTAGACAAGAGACGCGGAATCCATAGCGAACAAACTTTGCTGTAACCCAGATTACGAACAATACTATGGACACATCCTACACTCGTGCCAACAATTTTTGAAATTTCTCTAATTGTTTTCTGTTAATGCAGTACACCGTGCACCTAGTCTCGGTCGATCCATGGTCCCCTCTTTTCCATTCTTAAGTTTCCGGCACCATTCCTTCACAGTTAGGTAAGCAATACATGCATTTCCATACACTGCTTGCATTCACGTATGAATCTGCAATTGCTGTACACCTTCAGCGCATAAAAATGGTACGATCGTACGCTGATTAAACTTTGACGGATTTCCAACGATAAACGCCCTTCCGAAATCGAAGTTTTAAAAGTCAGAATCAAATTCAAAAGCCAGAAACTAATTAATATGTTGCTTGCAAACACTACTAACATTAACAAACGTCATTTGAGTTATTTGTTTTCAAGGCTAAGTTGATCAAAGACGGGTTTCAGTTGAACAAGCCTCATAATAGGTTCCGAAACACTGCTTGGGACGTAGTCCACTGATTTATGTCGTTTCAAAAAATATTTACAGATTATAAAAGTACGTATACGAAAACAAATTCAAAAACATTTACCTTAATTTATTAGAGTTTATAAAAATATTGCATATTATAACAATCTGACATTTAAAAAAGCAACCCAATCAATGCCTCCTTCGTACACAACAAATTAAAAATGCTGAGCACCATTCAAAAACTTGTCTGTATCCTCTAGGGCAGTTATATAAAGAGCAATATCCATGATAGTCACGGCCTGCCAATTACAGAAAACCTGGTTATTTCCATCGATATTCAATTATTCAATCTTCTTACATGTTTTTGCTCGCGAATGCACGCTCGAAGTCATTAACAGCCACAGTAGAATTTTAAAAGAATACAATAGATAATAATTCATGTTGATTCGCAAGAGTTAAAACCATACATTGCGCTGTAAAATTGATTTATCCAATTAAAAGTAGTCCATTGTTTGAAATAATAATTTTGTGAACTAATAAACGGTAATTGTATTTGAAATTACATGTAAAATGCAAGGCTATTAATAACTCAAATCTATGTATACCTTGCAAAAATGAGTTTCAACTGTTATTTCTTCATTATAAGGAAAATATTTAAAAACATGGATTGAAGAACAAACCTCAGAAGATAAGATGTTATACTTATTTAATTATATATTGGAAGAATACAGAGATATTAGGGGGAAAATGAAGCGCTGCGGAGATAGAGAGAAATTATGGAAAATGTATAGGAAATACGCGAGACGCTAATGAAATATGAAATCATTATCAGCAATATAAGGGAAATGGGGAGTAATGCGGAAATTTAATCACAAACAAGTATGTTATGATTGATTGTTAAACCAGGGAACACTATGAAAAATAAATCGAACTGAAATAAATCTAGAAAACAGACAGCTAAAGGGGTCCTAGTAGAAGAAGAACGTCATGCTTAAAAAACTTAAGACAGTGGTACGGACAATCGACAGTACAGCTTTTCAGAGCTGCAGTTGACAAAATAAAAGCATCAAATATGATAGCAAACATGATCATCAACGATCGATAACGGTCAAGACACTCGAAGAAGAAGAAGAAAATAAATCTAAAATTACATAATAACAATCAATTAAAATAAAAAACTGCAGAAGGCTAACTAATTACGAAATTATTTAGTCTACTTCAGTATGGCATTTCATTTTGACTGATTCTTAGATTAAGTAATGAATTGGCTGTCATATCATGTTGCCGCTCTATAGTAAACAAAAACATAACCTCATTGTCTGGGCATTATGTTAATTGTATCTACCGACGGTTCGTTTGGATAGTAAATAAGAACGATAGAACCGTAGCCCCTTTTACAAACAGCTCCAATGTATAACTAATTAACTATATGTAATAATTAGGCAGAAGCCTCCGATGAGGTTATGTTTTCTTAATTCTCCAAACGTGACGTGATGGATCTACTGACGTAACATGCATACAATGAGTTTGTTTACTCCCATGGGTGATGTCACATTCTCGTACTGATTTTTTTTTATTATTAGCCAGCAACATCGCTTTATTGGGCAAGGGCCTCCCCCATAAGGGGGGTTCTTGTAATAATTCGTTTAACAAGAAAATTGTATGACCTAAAGTGAAAATACAGTTACGCTGTGCTGGACTAAATACCAAGTATATAAGAATGACAGGGAAGATGTATAAACACAAATATTATTCTATGAGGTTATAAAAACAATTATCCAAAAGTAACTGCTATTTTTTAAACTTTATAGTTTTCTACACATACATACAAGGTTTCCAGAGAAAGAAGCAGGCCATCACATATGTAAAATACCAAAGATTATTTTAGTTAAATCTATTATACGAACAAGATGATGTTTACTGAAACGAAATGCATATATTTTCATCGATTTGCACTCCAGCTCATCCTCATTATCATCATCATCATCACTCCTTCATTGGTCCATTTTTGGACATACGCCTTCTAAAGGTTGGTGGTAGTTCTCGACAAGGATTATCGGCTCTTGGTCGTCACTCAACGATCTTCTCTGTCTATCTGCCACCCTTTAATCTTACTACGTGTCCTGCCCATTTTCAATTTGGTGTTTGCAATACGTACAGTAATTTCTTTAACACCCGTTCTTCTTTGCACACCTTGTCTCTCAGAGTTAAAACAAGCATAGTCCTCTGTATTCTGCATTGTGTAGCTTTCAATTTATTTACTGATGCTTCAGTGAGAGTTTTTGCTCCATACTTTAGGACTTGACGAACGCACTGATTGAAGGCTATCATTTCAAATTGGTTCCAAGACCTGTCCTAAAGATATCTCGCACTTTTCCATACACAACCTAACCTAGGCTTATTTTTCTTAACAACTCACATGTTAGTATGTCTCTAGGGGAGAGTAGGCATGAAAGGGACATTTTACATATTCTTAATAAATGAAAGCATATAAATAAAAATTCATTAGTAATACCAGAAGAAACATTTAAAACAAAGTTTATTCTTACAGTTACATATAGCAAAACATAAAAATAAAATAACATCTGTTATTTTTTCCAACTTTTTCTATTCCTTGCAATTGTCCCTTTCATCCCAGGTAGACGATTGAAAGGGACAATTGTAGTAATGAAATTGACAGTATAATTTTTGGAAGATTTCAGGTTAACAAAAACATATTCCTGTGAAATCTATATCGAAAGAATAAAAACTTTTCACTCTGTCAGTTCCATTATTTAGGTGTGGGTGCGGAAGCTTCATTTCAATAAGTTTTTTGTCTATGTCGGCTGTGTCATTAGTATCTGGATAGATAAATGGAAAATTATCAAATTTCTTTTTCATAAACTTCACAGTAAATTCATTTTCGTATAGAACTTCTACGATTTTTCCAACTGCATATTTTATTGTTTTTTTTATTTCAAACTTCACTAAAATGTAGGCTCCGTTATCATGACGATCATTTATTTCGTCTTCAAATACACCTTCACTCTCTTCATAATATTCTCTATCACTTTCGGAATAGTGTTTAGACGCATCACTGTCACTAGATTCTTCATAAACCTTTCGTTTAGCGCATTCTTTCTTCTCCGCCAATTTCATTTTCTTCTTTTCTTTCATTTGGTTTTCAAGGTAATCTTTTTCTAAATTATCTTTCCCTGGGGCATCCGTTAAAATTCACGAAGAACCTTTCCTGTGACCTTTTGTAGAGCTCTTGCGTGGTATTGCTTTAGGAAATGGTATCATGCTTTCGGGAGTTATAGGTGCACCTTTATAAAACGGCTTTTCCAGCTCTGAAGATGGTGTAGTAGGAAGACTAACTGTTGTTGGCGCAGATAACATAGTCGGAGACTCTGAAGATGTACTAGGCAGCCTTAAATCAACTGGAGCATTGGAAACTTCTCCATTTAAGTTTTTAGGATACGGACGGTCTGATACATACGATGTCAAAAAATCGTTTCGATAAAGATGTTGGAATTAAATGGAAATATTCCAGTTTCTAAAAGCTCGATTTTATATTTCTCAATGTAAGTGCACTTTCATAAGCTACCCTAGCAAATTTTGGCAAATGATAAATGCTTGCAGGTTTATTAGGATGGTTTGCTAGCCAGTCATTTTCAGCCACTTTGAAATAAGACTTGAAAGGTCCAAAAACAGCCACATCAAGTGGCTGCAGCATGTGGTTACAGTGTGGTGGAAAGGTGATAATAAGGACACCCGTTCCTCTGGCGAATTCAAATTCCAGTCGCCGAGTTTGAGTAGTTGTTAAACCATAGACCATTTGTGAGGCAGTTTTCAAATATTGGTTTAGTGATGCTTCTTCATCTGCAGAAAAATATTTCCTATATTGGGTGTATGTTCGAAGGATGCTCCTTGGGGAGGAAATTTTGCTTTTTGCACTAGTCTCGTCAAATAGAACTTTCCTATATGATATGAATCTACTACAGATCTAATTGAAGCGCCCACAAATCTACAAAAAATATTTGCGTACTATGGCATGACAACCTCATTTATCGGTACCAATGTTCACCAAATATATCCACAATAGATCTACCACTTAACATACAAAATTTAGAAAAGATTAAATATAATTAACTTACCAAATATCATGAACAAGTTGGAGGTCTAAATGTATGATTTTCACCCCAAGTTTCAATAACTGTTGAACGCGTTAAAATACTCAACACAAATGGCAGTTCACATAGATGCAAGTAAATATGACTACTGGTGGCATATACTGGCAAAAATCTGTTCCACAACTTACACATATAAACTCAGAATTCAACCTGTCCATTTCATTACCTTTCATGCCCACTTTCCCCCACTGATTTTTATTTCGTGCCCAAGATAGGTGTTTCAGTTGTTTTAATTTCATCTTGATTTTGTTACAATTTATTTTCCGACCACCTATTTGTGTCGCTTGCTACAACTCCCATAACATTTCAACTGGCTATGTCATATGGGAAACAGAGATAACTTAATTTTTCTCAATTGTTACTAATTCCCTATTTCGCTAGTATCATTTTCAATCATTTTGCAGTTCAGCTGAGTATACCAATTTTGAAACCTTCGTACCGTCTTCTTGTTTGATAACGTTTAATAGTTTTCTTATGAATTCTGCACTGTCGAATACGTTTGCTATCTGATCACTCTGTAGTATTTTTCTTCTTTGTATTTAAAATTTTTCACATTCAAATAAAATATGTATAACTGCCAGTTGGGTATTACATGTCCCGTTTTAGTACTGCTTCTTCTCTTCTTAGTAGTTTTCTCCTGGGTGTCCATTTTTCGGTTGACTGTTTTATTACTCGAAATTTGTTATGTTTGATTTCTTTCCATTCTTCGTTCCATTTTTGTCGTATCATTGTTTATTGATAGTTTTTTATGTCGATTTTTGCAATTTTCTTACAATATTATCTCTACCTTTTCGTCGCCTTGCAATCAGATCAACTGATTCGTTTTCAATTATTTCCATGTGTGGTGGAATCCAAATTATTTTTAATGATTAAGTTTCTTCTTTTAATTGGGTTGTTATGTCTTGAATGTTTCTGACTAATGGGTTCTTGCTGTAGGGCTTCATGATGGACTGTATTGCACTTTTGGAGTGCGGATGTTCGAGAATTTAGTTCAAACGAGCTTTATATACATAGTAAGGAGTTGATTATTTACAACATTTTGCAAGCTGTAGATCACACTGAGGAAAGGACATCTTCCATGGTATAGTTGAAGGTATTGTAAGTCTATTTTCAGTTGCTCTCTGATTTTTTTGGCGCGTATTGTGTAGGGTGAAGATAGTTAGATAGCTTAGACTTTATTTTGGTATATTGGATTATTTACTTCTGCAATATCTATGTGGTTGGCGTTGTGAGAGACATTTGGCCTGTTTCGCAGTACATACTTTGTGTTGGGCTTGTGCTATATGCTCTTGTAATTATCCTGATACCTCAATTATAGGTTGCATCGATAATTTTAACTACGTTTGAGTTTGCTTCTCCATAAATGAAGTTAACAATAGTTATAATTAGATCAGAATTAACATGGGAACCAGATACATATCTACACGGCACTGATCATATCCGTATAATAATTGAAATAAGAGTACATAACCAAACATATGAAACAACCAAACCAAAATGCTTCATTACAAAAGCACATTGAGAGAAGTTTCAAGAAATAATGAACCAATATATATTTTCAACTAGTAAAAAATGTAATATCGACTAGAAAATTACAAACATTATGATTTTAACAACACATAGCTGTTTTTTAATAAATTTAAGACAATTTCATAATGCACATTATTTTTGTGACACAAAGTAATTCATTGTAAATATTAAGAAGGACAAACTTGTAATACCAAGAGAGATTTTTCTGCAAAATCGTGGATCGGTATCGTGTATGGTAACAGCACTATATTATATATATATATATATATATATTCTCATATCTGGCAGATCACAGAAGTTACAAGGCCACACAAAACATTTATACATGCAAATAACATAAATACTACAAACGACGAATGAATTTATGCCAGCAAGGAGAGTAAGAGGAGCGTGATGCAAATTCAAGTGGGACCCATCACTTTCAATAAATCCCGGTTGTGTAAATGGGAATCTTGACACCGCAAGGTAGAAGAAGGGTAGACTACGAAATAAACAAATTTCAGGAACTCTATATGTATACAAATTAGATATTATGCAGGAAATATCTACGAATGCATTATAACCAATAAGCAATAATCAAGTAAAGCTGTACACTAATTACAAATGAATTTTTGCAGCTACAAAATGCAAACAGATATACCGTAAATATTTTAAGGACCCAATGGAAGCGGCTGTTAATAGCAAACAAATAGACATTATAGGGAATAAAAATACGGCACAGTATAAATACAGAGTATTAGTACACTTAAAAAATAATTTGTTAGGGTCGATCTTACTGTGGGGCGAATAACAACTATTGAATTTTAAATTTAAATAATGTTGCAGCGATTCCGCATTTCATATATGAAGTTTCTGGGTAAACAAACAGCGAATGCGAGCAGAACTCACTGGCGGCGACACACAGGTGACATGCAACAGATAATAAAACACAGACTTAGACTGATTTGTCAATAAATATTGAGTAGTTGTACTCGCCGGGGGTTCTCCAGCCCCCTGTATCTAGATAGGGATTCGGACAGGATACGCCTACAAATACGGAAGCGCATCTGCAGGCTACCTGCTGTTGCAGCAGCCACTCGTAATCATAGATTAATTACTATAATTATGCATATCTTCTGGTGCACCAATCCTCCAGAGGGAACTCTGCAACTGGACTGTGTCCAGCTAGACAATCTGTTATTCACAGGTAGTCGCAGGGGTAGCAGAGTATAATTATCGACCTTTCCCCCACGTAAAAGACAGCCAATGCCCTCCTGGCATTGATCTAACGTCCATAGTAATAATAATAATTCAAACTAGGCGGCTTCACGAGACTTCCTCTGCCAGCTGACTACCTCCCCCAGTCATTGCAAGGGTAATAATGATTAACCATGTCATACACATTACCTACTCATATAACTACTTATATGCACTACGCTACTGTTTCTAACAGCTACTTACGTAGACACGCCAATTTTGTATAATAACAATAGCGCGTGTAAACCACTTATAATTACAAGTACGGGAATACGTAACAATTCAGGTAAATACCTACAACACTTCATGGGATATAAACTATAACCTCGTAAGCGACGCTACTGCTTATATTAACTAATATTGCCATTACAGCAAATCTTTATATATGAACATACAGGGAATTTTTCTTTTTAGTATACATAGCCTATGTATACTTTTAAAAGAAACGCGTCAAATTCGCCTATTGTGTAGGCAACCAACTATACAGACAACTCAAGCATGCTGTGATCACAGCAATCAAATTAATTCAATGCTAAAAAATAAAATTAATCTTTATTTAGTGTCAAACAATTGTTAGAAAATTTAAATCAGAGGGATGCGTAATAAATTCCCATAAAATAAAAACTGAAAGTAATCGCGTTTTAACCGAAGAAATGAAAAGAAATATTTTATGCTACGTTGAAGAAAACCCGATAGTATCACACACAACTCAAGCATGCTGTGACCACAGCAATCAAATTAATTAAATGTCAAAAAATAAAATTAGTCTTTATTTAGTATCTTCTTGCGTTTTTTATACAATCATGTACAGTAAAGACGAAAAAGTGGAAATTCTAATGTGGTATCAGAATGGAAACAGCTTAAGAACTGTGAGAGACTTATTTTCACTAAAATATCCAGAAAGACCTATTCCTTGCATTCGAACCATACAAACAATTGTTAGAAAATTTAAATCGGAGGGATGCGTAATAAATTCCCATAAAATAAGAACTAAAACTAATCACGTTTTAACAGAAGAAATGAAATTAAATATTTTATGCTACGTTGAAGAAAACCCGATAGTATCACTACGAGAAGTAGGTTCACATTTTAATGTTTCTAAAACCTCGGTATTTAAAACACTAAAAGAATTTAAATATAAATCGTACAAATTTTCGAATCACCAACAACTATTCGATCAAGACAAAGAAAAACGAACAATCTTTTGTGAAACATTCTTTAATTTGCTGCATGAAGAAGAATACATTTTAAATAAGATAGTTTTTAGTGATGAAGCAACTTTCACAATAAATGGAGAAGTCAATTCACAAAATTTTCGGTGTGTATTATAATTCCTCATCTATCCACTATCCATTATCCTGATAAACTTATTTCTTAGATATTGGTCCCGTACTAACTGCCATTTACAAAACTTAACTCACAGTCAATACACTGGGAAAGTTAACGTATGGCTAGGAATAGTTGAAAATAAGCTTATCGGTCCATATTTTATTGATGGTAATCTCAATACTGCCAAATTTTTAGAGCTATTAAGAAACAACATCATTCCGGCAATAGAAAACTTGAACATCGATGACCCGTGGTTTCAGATGGATGGTGCCCCTCCGCATTCCACGAATGCTATAAGAAATTTTCTTAACGACAAGTTTCCAGGACGTTGGATAGGAAGATTCGGTCCTATAGCGTGGCCCCCGCGCTCTGCAGATTTGTCACCCAATGACTTCTTTGCTTGGGGATATCTGAAATCAAAAATTTATACCAATATTCCAATACAAAATATTGATGAATTAAAAGATCGCATACGTACCGAATGCAATAGCTTGAATCCCAACTTTCTTGCGAATGCTGTGCGTGGTTTTCAACACCGGTTAGGTTATTGTTTAGAAGTACAAGGTGGCCATTTCGAATACTTGTTGTAACTGTTGTTTTTATTTTCATTTCCGTTTTCTGTTATTGATATTTAATGTTTTACAATATAATCGTCGTTGTTGTTCAACTCATTTTGATTTACTTATTTAATATAAACACTGCATCAACATAACCTTCATACTCAAATAATTGACAACTATAGTGACGTTTGTTTCTGATTTTTAGTTGTCGGTATAGTTGGTTGCATACACAATAGGCGAATTTGACGCGTTTCTTTTAAAAGTATACATAGCCTATGTATACTAAAAAGAAAAATTCCCTGTATGTTAACCATAGAGTACCGCTAGGTAGTAATTCTGAAGCTTCTGTAAGAGTATGTAGCTGCTTCCTATGTAATGGGATTACACACATTTTCATAATTTCCATGAATGGGGGAATATGATTGTTTAATTAGGCTCTAATAAGGTTTGATTGCTACATATTATGATTTGCTCTAAAACTTCTCACCGATATTATCGGAACATTTAACGTACCTTAGACGTATAAGGTGGTATTAGTATAATGGGACAACAGTACCTCAAAGGTTTTTCATAAGAGGTTGGCTTAACACACCTTCTTCGCAACTTGGATTGGAAGAGGGAGATTACTCGGTCGCCCCCTAGCTCGCCGGATTTAACTCCATTGATCCGCTATCTGTGCTTATACATACGTCAGTGTCAGTTCGAACGTGACAATGACATTATAGTATTGGGTATATCTGTAAAGTATGATGCAGATTCTCGTTATGTTTCTCAAAAGGCATTAAATAATGTTTTCTTTTGGCATTACGGGTTTAAATGTCTAAATAAGTTTTCGAACTAATTCTTGAAATATTTCCGATAACCTATAATGAGATACAACATATGATATCGTGTATTTTACTAAATCTGATGAAACAACATTAATTATTTTTTATATGTAGAGGCTTCTCATTTATAGCAATCTTTAATGGTTACTGCTAATACGATCGAGGGAATCAAATTCAAACGCCAGAAACTTATTAATGTGTTGTTTACAAACACTGCTAACATTAACAAACGTCATTTGAATTATTGTATTTGTTTTCAAGGCTAAGTTGATCAAAGATGGGTTTCAGTTGAACAAGCCTCGTATATGAGTATTCTTTTCTTACAGTAGATTAAAGTAACAAATATAAATAGTAATTTTAGATTCACAGTTGTATTACTTATAGCTTTTTTAAGATTAAAATATAGTAAAATAAGTCAGCTTTAAGAATACACAATGTTCCGTTTAAACCAGAAATAAAACAGTTTGTTTTTAATACTAAATTATTCGTCATCACTTAGATACTATTTGAACGTATTTTTCCTATGTTTAAATAATGTACAGTTTAGGTCGAATTATTTATCAAAGTCAAAACTGAAATTTTCGCTTAGATATCAGTATGCTATTCGTGGCGCTTCAAAGCCACTAAACAAATGTTATTATTACTGTATTATGATATTAAAATGACACTTGCTGCGTGTTTGCTTTTACATCTTTGATTAATTTATTATTCACAACTAACTTGCATTGTTGCACAGTGTTCTTGATCCAGGATCTAGATTCATGCTATGGATCTATTATATAGATCTATCTTTCAAAATAATGTTCTTGTCTCTTTTTCTCCTTGGGTGTTCAATCTGATTGATTAGGTTGATACAACGTTCCATGCTTTTTTGTCTTGGGCTAACCTCATCAATTCTCTATAGCTTCCACATCTGACGTCTTCCAGTATCTGCTTTAAGCAGCTTAATCTAGATCTTCCTCTGGCATTTGGCCCATTCATCCTACTTTCCATAATTGTGAGTCTCCGTTGATCCCTTCTCTTTTTGATAGATGTACAGACTTTGGGAGTTTCACCTTCTTTATTTAGAATTTCTTCATTAGTGACCAGATCTATCCATGCCACTTTAGCGTTCTTCTAAGAAACCATATTTCAAAGACCTGTAGTCTTTTCTTCTTGTTTTCCTACTGCCCAGCTTTTATAATAAATATAATAAAATAATAAAGCTATTATAATATGGAACATATTTTTGAAGTATAAACCCCATAATAACTAAAACAGAATATGATACCCTGTACATGTTCTCGATTTTCCATGCACGATGGCCGCATAAATACAAGAGGAGATAAATACAAGAATTCAGTTGAAATTCTAAAATTTGAATAGATATATGTATCAAGGATTTACATACTTGTTACTTTTTTGTAGGATTTAGATGCAATTTCAGGTGTGGATCTTACATTTATGAGCTAGATCTAGATCACATTTGTTAAATATATTGTTACGCCTACGTGTACCCACAGAAAGAAAGCAGGTTACCCGCTTACTTGTAACCGGAGCCGATCGGCGCCGAAAATATTACAATGTAGACAAACGTACCTAGACAGAAAAGATGCAGGTTGATACTTGTTCATACCTGCAATCGGCGCCGGCAATTTTATCTGAATGAACTTTCAGTTATCGGCAAGCAGGTTTGGCGTAAAGATCTTTTAAATTGTGCATTATTATGGATACTGAACTGCTAATTGCCGCAGTTTTTAAAAAATCTGCAATATGGGACAAACGAGCAAAGTCCCATAGTAATAGAAATTTAGTGGAAAAGTGCTGGAAAGATATTAGCAAGGTAATGGGTGTAGATGGTAAGTATAAGAATGAGAAATAACAGTATTTATGTATCTGTGTTTTATTGTATAGGAAGTAATTACAATTAACAATGTACACGAATTTTTTATTTAGTTTGTATAATTTAAAGGATTATTCGAAATGTATGCCTTAAACATATCCCTCGTAACTGCAGCCGAAGTTCCTGGTCTTCCTCCTATTCCTTGCTCAATGTTACTAGTTATTTCAACATCTGTAAGGTGACGTTCAAACCCTTCCCTACTTAAAACTGTATGTAGAATACAAACACATTTTATTATATTGTCGGCAGTATCGACATTAGTTTCGATTGCTTTGGATATTATACGCCATTTAGCATATAATATTCCAAAAGCACACTCCACAGTTTTTCTTGTCCGGGATAACCTGTTATTAAAACATTCTTCTTCTATAGGTAAATTCCGTCCTCTATAGGGCTTCAACAAAAAATCTAAAAGGGGGTAAGCTTCATCCCCCACGATTACATACGGAGCTTTTACGTTTGTTCCTGGTAGGTACGTCGGTTCAGGAATTTCTATTTCTTTTGTAATTAATGATTTGTAGAAATCTGAAGCTTTAAAAGTGCCTCCATCACTTTGTTTCCCGTAGCCATCAACATCGATAGATACAAACTTATAAGTAATTTGCGTCAGTTACAGCCTGCAGAATTGCCCTACTTTTATTTGCTACTCTTTTTGAAAAATACCGTGAAAGCAAGAACGTCCAAGGGAAATTGCTCACGAGTGTCCAAGCAAGTATCGACTGAAAGTGCTGACCAGTGCAGTTCAGCAGGATCCCAGAATCCCGAGGAAGATGAGGAGGAGAAGAAGACGAAGAAGAGAAGACGAAAGTGAAGATAGAGAAGCTGAAGTCCACCAGTCGAAGGCAGAATTAAGTCCACATAATACGCCACTAGCGCAAAAACGAACACGATCACAAACAGATATGTGGAATTCTGCAATGATTCGAGAAACCAAAATAAGCATAATTAAAACAAAAACATGAAAAACCAAAAGAGGTTGATGATGATGATCTTCTGTTTTTTAAAAGCTTGCTTCCACATGTACGCAAACTACCACCAATCCGAAAATTAGCATTCAGGAGGAAGGTACAAAATATTGTCGAGGAGTTCGCCTACCGCCAGGTACCCCAATTTTCTCCAGAATCCGCTATTCCTCCGGTTCCTCTTCACCTACTCTAATGTCCCCTTCTGACCTCCATAGTTATTTAACAAATCTAAATTAGATTTATGTATGCTCTATTAGTTCGTTTGTTAATATTTCTTTTCGTTAGAAAAGATACTATTTTATGTTTTGTATTAGATACGTAATAAATATACATACATCACTTACCTTATTGTAATTACAAGTCTTTCTTCTGGTAATATGGGCTGCTTATGCCAGTTACACCAAGTTTTCGTTAACTTGTGTTCCACCGATTGTAAAATATGATTGAAGGTATCCAGACTCATCCGCATATATTCGAAAAATCTGTTTTCGTGCTGTTTCAGTTGCTGGAATAGGTGGTGATATTCACCGTATTTTGAACGATCACGCTTTATCGGATGTATACCGTACTTTTTCCTTTTTAATTTTAAAAAAGGATTATCAATTAGTAATTGCTCATCTGAGGAAGATGACATCTTCACTTGATGGTAGCTGCTAAGAAACTGGCAAGTATCCGCTTTTATTCTGTGCTGACCCGCTGTCAAATAGGCGCCGATTACCGGCGCCGATAACCAGTAAGCAGGCAACCTGCTTTTTTTCTGTGGGTACACTTTACGGCTGTAACTGATAAGAAGCCCTTTGTTCTTATCGCCGGGATCACCAGAGAAACAACTACCCATATATAAAATGATTGATTTATTCATTACTATGTATTGCAAGGCTATTACAACTTATTCTAAAATATTATACTAAACTACTTACAAAAATATAAACAGGTATATCGCTATTACTGGGTTTGTTATTCTTCGGAACACCGCCAACTGCCAGCTGTGCACTCTCCACTTTCTATCCATTACTATTCACCATTTACTCTTCGCTGTCAACTGTTTTTCTATGCGCGGTTGGCTAATTCAATCTTAAGTGTCCTTATAAATTCTCTTTTGCACCCATAAGCGATGACCTGGTTATTACTTAATTCCCCTTATCAAGCGTATTACTTATTTCACATTGCCTAATTTAATATTCTAATGTACTTTGATTGTGCTGAGTTAAAATGCCATCACTGCTTGCAACATAAATGTGTATGCAATTGAAATCACATTACAACAGGTATGAAGCAACAATAATTTAATTTAGAATTTTGGATATTGGGTTCGTAACAATATCTGAATATCTCCAATTACAGAATATTACTGAACGCTGATACTTTATGGTGTATATGTTTATTTTGCTTATAATGCATCTGCCTGCAAAAGTTTGTGTCTGCAGTGATGTATTTTGCATCACTTCAGAAATTGGGGAATACTTGTATTAAAATTATTGGTTTTATTTTGTTTTAGTCAAATAATGTAAACCTAGGCAAATATTCAAATACAGTGCTATAGTAAAGCTAGAAAATCAAATTTTTGCTTATTAAAGAAAAACAAGTTGAAATAAAACATGTATTCAATATTAGTTACATATTATTATTGAAATTTAAGTTAAATGTTCAATATTACAGTACATACTACTGTCGTTTTATTTCTGATGATGTTCGCTATTCTTTGGTACAAGTTGTAGACGGGTTTAAGGTTTGGAGATTGTGCTGGCCAATCCATTCTATCAAATTTATTGATTATATATCCAAGATTAAACTAGTTTTGGTTTATGCAAGGTGCATTGTCATCTCCAAAAATAAACTTTTCTGCACCATACAAAAATTTCCCACAGGGAATAGTTAGAATACAAAAGATATTTGTCATATAAATGAGTTTTAAATTGGCATTAAGTAATTTCTAAACAGTTTATAATTTTTCAGAATAATAGGTAACTGATTAAAGGATTTAAGCAACAATGTCTATTTCAGTTTTTCTAAAGATACCCAAGATCACAGTGGGCAGATAAACTAATGACTAGATATTTACATGTATTTTTTCTGACAGAACTAAAAATGCTACTGCTGTGGCGTGTCTTCGCTCCTGAAAGTGAATGATTTTACATGTTATAGTCGTTGCTAGACAACGACAATTGCGTGGACGATAATGCAACCAGGCCGGAAAGTTAATATTTTTATCTGGTCTATTGTCAACTTTGAGGTTAGCGAACACATGCACCATTTTCGGTATACCCCACTTTCCTTTTTCTCCATAATAGTACATGGTTTTTCTATAATATTTATTCGCTTGCTAGGTTACTAGGTTAGTTCAGATAATGTTTACTGGGTATCCATACAACGCCCTCTAGGTCTAATTTTTTGAACTTAGCAGGAAGAATTATCTGATGTTTATAAATAAAAAAATAATTAAATATTAATTCCGATCGTTGAAAAAATAGTATGTATATCTCGTAGGAAAAGTGTAATTTCCGGGCGCAGGTATTTGCATTTCCATCATCATCCCAAAATCTACCACTTTTCCTACGAAATACACAATATACCATTATACTATTTCAGAAATTATGTTAAAAAATTATGTTAAACTCCTAGAAACGTACACGCTTTGGTAATGCAGGAATTTTTCACGCCTCTGTAGTTATCATATGCTTTATCTAGCCATTTGTAATCTTCAAATAAGGATGGCCGCGGTGAGTCGATACTAAAGAAGTACGAAATGAGCCGAATTAATTACATCGTCCTTCTTTTCCAACTACTAAAATTGTTCAGGAAATTCGAAAAAGTAAAATATACTTTCTCAAAATAATGACATCGGAGCTTCTTAATAACACACTCGGTATTACTTAAATGCAAATTATTTTAGGCTATTTATTTAATTGAAGTTGTTTCTTTTGTAGTTATTGTGAAGCTCACCAACAACGAATTTAAATCATTAAAACTTCTCTCGAAATTAAGCTAAATGGCGAAACACTGAAGAGCTGAGCCAATAAAAATCTCTCATACGGAAAATATTAATTCGGCGACGAACGATGATATAAATAAACAGAAAAACGAAGTAATTTTATTGATGTATCAAACAAGTAATTTATTTTCACTACGCCTTCAACTCAGACTACGCTACGCTGACAGTTACTTGATAGGAATTCAACCATGCATTTATTTGAACGTAGGAAACACTTTAAGGCAATTTTAGTGAATTTACAATCTGATGAACCGTTCAACTTTTTACGTTAAAAAATACAGTTTGATTTTTATTTTAATCATTTATATACTTTTCGAGTGAAGGTTCTTGTTAGATTTTATCACGAAATTTCAAGAGTTCTGTTCCATGACATGGCGTTGACATACAAATTTATATCAGTATTGGGAAGTTATAATATTTTTCATATCTACAAACTGCATTGGAATAACAATATAAGAAAAAATGGGTAAAACTGTTCGTTTAGAGTTTCTAATACTTTAAGCTGTCTTTGTATATTTACAAAACATTTTCACTTACCTGTTACATGTTGTGAACGCTTACTTCAATTCAAAAACTGAGCTTAAATAACTTTCCAACCTTCTATTACAGAATGTTGTCACTTGAAAAAAAAAAAAGAGCATAGATTTGAAGATTGCTTTTTTAACTAGAACACCCTGTATTTTGTTGGATACTTGGATGGCTTAAGAAATTTGTAATGCAGCGTGGTTTTTAGTTTTTTTTTTATTTAGACAATAAATAATGTCGTAATAGCAAGAAACGAAATTACCTATGTAAGTGCAAATTTCAATAAAAAACGAGAACATGTATTTATTGAGTTAAATAAAAAAATCTAGATTGGAAAATTTGTAAAATTTCGGAGTTTCTTTATTTCCAGTCCAGTTATTTCCAAAAAATCCTTGTTGTAAAAGTTTGTCACTAGTTGTATCATTTATAGATATTTTTAGTTATCAGGGGCTGTAAAGTGTACTTTAAGGACTGCAGTAGCCGTAGGGGTAGTTTTTTAAAATTAACGTAAATAGGAGGCAAAATATGTAATTTATAGGAATTTTTATTGTTGATGGGATACACGAATGTTTTAGAAAAATACAAACATTACTTAATATATAAATAAATTTTTTTGTATATTTTAATACCAGTAGACTGACTTTTCCAACAAATAATTTATTTCTTAAATTAGAATTACGTACTAAGTATTATTGTTAACTGATATCGATATATAGTAGCCAAAACATCAGCTTCCAGAGATCAAATTAAGGTTGCTTACTGTTACATTTTCCATCTGTGCAGGCCTGTCTTGTGGACATGCAACAAACGAAATAAATTATTATTTTGATATACACAGTTTTGTAAATTGATGTTAGATGTAAGCCTGTTCTAATCATACATTTGATATACACCTACAGTTGGGGAATGCTTATTCCCGAGCTTATTCCCTTTTATTTATTCAAAAACCGATTATTTACCAACATTGAATGTAAATGCCACTCATTTAACATAGACTAGCTACGATTCTGGTCTATTTGCTTTACGCAGATCTAGACATATGTGGCTTACTTATGGACATCTAACATAAGAACGTCTTTTAAATTGTTAAGTTTACACTAATGTCTTCGGTTGGCGAGATGGGGTGAGAGGGCTGGAGTAAAATGATTTCAATGTTTAGAAGGAAACGTAAACAGTAAACAAACTTGCAGAGTCTGCTACCTGCTTTGAAAACATTTACTAATATAACTGGGGGTACTTTGACATCATTCCTGAACGTGAACCATCAATCAAATTCAATCTTGCTGTGGTTATCACTTCTGCATTACTTCGTACTAAATATACTTCACTTCTCAAAGCGGAAACTTTCTTTGTTGCAGAATAGTATTGCAGGGATTCCCGTATTAAGGCGAGTTTTCTCTGAACAAGAATCCATAGATCTTAAAGACAAGCCTTACAAATAAATAAAATACGCTTTTGTAGGCCTTTAAGAGGCTTCACAATTTTAGAACATTTTGAAAAATAAAAATTTTATTCGGGCTATTTTCTAGTGCATAAGGGCTACTTAATATATGGAAATGCAGAAAATTATAATCAAAGAAACTAATCGCCTTATTATTTTCATACGATTGTGTTGCTTTGCAGATCGGTGTTATATGTAAGTCGGTACTGTTCGTAGTAGTACATTGATTAAACAATAACCTTGTTTTACCTACATTTGGAAAATGAAAATTAATCTACAACTTATTACTTCTTGTGTATTAAAAATGCTATCAATTACCAACCCTGAATGTAAATGCCACCCATTTAACATAGACTGGTCATGATGTTCGGCTGTTTATTACGGAGATAGATATCTGTGGCTTACTTACAAGAATATAATTGCAGTAATATCATATAACTAGGTTGGACCAATATTGGCTTCTCTTTTTTGGCTTTATATGGGAAATGTTAAAGTTTTGTCGTAATGGGTATACAGTGTAAACTCCATTTAACGCCACTCGATTTAACGACAAACTCCCTAAGACGTCGAAATTACTTGACTTTGGTTGGTTTACCTTGTCCATACAATGATACACTCTATGTAGCATCACACCCTCTCTAAATAATGACAACAATACGTCATTATTAAGCAATAAACAGTACTTTCTAAGTTGCCGAAATTAATAAGAACTGCAGCTGTGTACGTTCTTTTGTTTGTTATTTTGTTGCTTTATTGTCTAGCACGTATTTACCACGACTGTCGGCATCATACGTACCGAAGATTCTAAAAAATTAATTCTTTTGTTTGTTGTGATTACCTTGCGCGTGTTTACCTCGGCAATCAATATTAATGTTTGTTGTTTGTAAATTTTATACTTTATTAGTAAATACATATGTATTATAATAGTAAAATAATATTAATTTTTCTTCTCTCCATTTAAAGACAATTCTCAATAACGCTATAAAATGCGCAGTCCCTTAAGTGTCGCTATATAGAGTTTACACTGTATAGTGTATATTGCAAGCCAAGGTTTAACCAACATACCGTTTACAATGTTGGTAAAATGTTGCAGTGTTGCTTGGCAACTCATAATTTGCTTATATTGGTAGACCAACATATTATTATATTATATTATTATTATTAACCAACATATAATTTACGATGCTGCGTGCGTATATTGGATGTATATTGGCAGACAGGGTTTAATCAACATACTTTTTACAATGTTGGTAAAACACCTGCAGCGTTTTTTGGCATCACATAATTTGCTGGGGTGTATTGGGTATATATTGGCAGCCAAGCTTTAACCAACATTGCAAGAACTGACTTTGCATACTTTGTTATGGTAATTGTTGTTGATATGGTTTAATTGGAATTATCACCCTAGAGTCTAGGGTGCTAATTGCAAGGCTTATTATTATTTACGCAGAATACAACGGCATATGTGAATTTATAGAAATCTGAAAGCCCCCATCTCGCTAAGCGGCGGTTCCATTGAAAAAAAACTACCTCATTCCGTATGCCAAATAATTATGTTGAAATTCTATTAAGAGTGTATACAATGGAGGCGGTGGCTAAATACAAGTTGTTTTCATTAATTTGTAAAAATGCATCTAATATACCATATTATTATATTTATACATGGCGTAGGTATATTTTTTCTCTTGTTCAGCTTCTTCGAAAAACGACACTGAACTTTTATAATTATATTACTGCTTTTGTATTGGACAGAATATTGTATCAAACGACATAAAAAAATGTATACATTGCTATTTACATAAAATATTAATCTCATGTATGGTAAGGCCAATGGTAATTCTTATGAGGCACGTCGCTTGTATGCCGAAGCATTTCCGAGCCGGGCACTTCCGTGTGACAAATTAAAATCAAGAAACGATGGTAGTGGTCGGCTTAGATCAGTTTCATGAGTCGACTCCGATCCGCGCTAGAGAGTGGATGTGCTCTGTGGTGAATAGTTACTTAAAACTTTTCAAGTTATAACTAAATCCATTTTAACTAATTTAACTAATATAACACCTTAAAATTTGTGCGACAATAACAAGCAATTGCGGCGCCAAAGGTCAAGCGCCGGCATCTGGCTTCGCCAGTGCCAGGTCTGCAAATTACTTATCAAATTTAACACACGGTGCAACAATGCCATACAACACTATCAAACTGCCCACGTTAATTTACAAAGGAGATAAAGCAATGGACATTGAACTCACTGAAGAATTATCTATAAATAACAATAACCAAAACAAACGAGGCTCCTCATCGCCTTTAGAAGACGAACCAAATAAGAGATACATACTGGATCAAGGTAAGCTACTTAAAAATAATAAATTCTATGCACTTCAAAATGGCACCACTGAGGCTTCGGGATCGCAAATTGAAAATACCAATATTAAAAAACAAAAAATACCGCCAACCTTCCTTCAAGAAGTCGAGAAAGACATTAAAAAACGATAACAGAAGAATTTACAATAACATGCGCAGGGAGTGCCTTCAAAATCCAACTTACAAACTCAGATGACTACCGAAAAATGACTAAATATTATGAGGAAAACAATGTAAAATATCATACTTACCAAAACCCAAATAATGCTAATCTGTCAGTTGTCAATAGAAATGTACCTATCTCTATTACTGAAAATGAGATCAAAGAAGAACTTGAACGCTCAAAAAAGCTCAATATAATCAACGTGACAAGACTCCATAACAAACAAAAATTTCCAATAACAGTATGTGCAATTTTGCTTAACCGAGATAACAATGCTAACGACATATTTAAAGTGTCACATCTGTTCCACTGCATTGTTGCTGTTGAACCAAGGAAAAAGTCTGCGGATATTCCTCAATGCATCCGCTGTCAGAGATATGGGCATACCAAAAACTACTGCCGCTTAGCTCCCCGCTGTGTCAAATGCTTGGGCAATCATCTATTTTCCGAGTGCACAAAAGAACAGAACGTAAAACCGAAATGCGTGAATTGTGGGGGCGAACATCCTGCTAATTACAAGGGCTGTCAACACTATATCGAATTAAAAGAAAGAAAGACACAACTCAACACCGTACATAACCGGCCAAATTTTACTCAAAGCAACTTCCCACCATTACCACCCACAACTAGCATATATCAAAATAATCGAAATAATTACGCCAGTGCTACTAACACACAACCTACAGAATCATCTACTGACAACAGTCTGCTAACTCAAATTATCAAAGCAATCAAGGACGCCTTCATGCCAATAATTGAAAACTTAAAATCCATGCTATCACAACTAGTAACAAGTATCTTTACCAATGGCAGCAAATAATGCTCTTCTGCTTCATCACTTAACAATCTGTAACTGGAATGCCAATGGGATAAAAAAGCAGAGAAATATTTTTATGAATTTCCTGCAGCAATATAAAATAGACATTGCATGCATAGGCGAAACTCACCTACTCCCCACTCAGAAATTCTCCATTCCCGGCTATAAAACTCACAGAAAAGACCGCATAGAACCTGATGGCTATGGAGGTGTAGCGATAATATTGAAAAATAATATAGAGCATCATCAAATTGACCTAAGTAACCCGGTGAACCTTGAGGCTGTTTCAGTTAAAATTCATATGAAAAATAACAGGAAACTGACACTGATAGCTGCATATCTTCCACCTAATAAAAGACTTTTAGCAAACGACTTAACATCACATTTTGAAACAAACTCTCCAACTTTGCTTTTGGGAGATTTAAATAGCAAAAGTAGATTGTGGGGATGCCGAGCCAACAACCCTAATGGAACCAGGTTGCATAATATCAGCACTGAATTCCAATTGCAAATATTAGCTCCAGACCAATGGACACGCTATCCATATCGCCAAGACCACCTCCCAGACATTCTCGACATTGGCGTACAGAAAAATTTTGCCATACCTATACACCAAAATGTTTTGACAGAACTTGATTCAGATCATCTGCCTGTTGTTCTGACCTTTACACACTCGCCACAGTCTATCAACTATATACCTAAGCTCATTAATGGTGCTATTGATTGGGAAATGTTCAATGAATATCTAAATGACAGTCTAAAACCAACAAATCTACCTTTCACAAGAGAAAATGTGGATCTATGTGTAGACTTACTAACCAAAAAAGTTACGGTTGCAGTACAAAATTCCACAACACAAAGCAACAAAAGAATAAACCACGCACAACACTGTAAGCTCCCGCAATATATATTAGATCTAATTAAACAGAAAAACAAGGTAAGAAGAAGATGGCAGCGCACTCGACAACCAGAACTAAAACTGCAACTAAATGGCTTGATACATCAAGTAAAGTGGGAAATTGACAATTTTCGGTTAAACAACTATAAAACATATATAGAAATGCTAGAGCCAAATGACCCAACCATGTGGCGTGCTACTAAGAAGATTATGAGACAACAAACATTTATTCCAACCATTAAACACAACAATATAAACTATTGCAGTGACAATGAAAAATGTGAAGTGATGGCCAATCATCTCCAGGAAACCTTCACGCTAAACATTGAGCAAGAAAATCTGGAATTCACCAATAATATACACAATCAAGTTGAGAATCGACTACCTCTGCCAACTGGGGATATTTTAACAACCACTCCCTTGGAAATAGAAAAATTCATTAAACATCTTCCAAACAAAAAATCTCCTGGTAGTGATCTTATACCTAACATAATACTAAAAAAGTTAACTCGTAAAGCCCTGACGTTTTTAGCAACGATCTTTAATATGTGTTTGGTAATCGGTTATTTTCCAACAGCATGGAAACATGCTGAGATTATAGTATTTCCAAAGCCAGGAAAAAATCACAGTGATCCTGCCAGCTACAGACCTATTAGCTTGCTATGCACTTTATCTAAAATCCTCGAAAAAATTATCTATGCACGACTCCAATCATATCTTGACTCACATCATATTATTCCTACGTTCCAATTTAGCTTCCGCCCTAAACATTCTACGACCCATCAACTTCTAAGACTCAATGAAATAATAGTCAAAGGTTACGAGAGTAAACTACATACTACGATTGCTTTCCTTGATGTAGCACAAGCCTTCGACAAGGTGTGGCAAAGGGGTCTTATCTACAAAATGATTAACTTAAACTTTCCAGAATATCTAATAAATATCATCATGTCATTTATGGATAGTAGAACCTTTGTTGTGAAAATCAACAACTCTAGATCAGAAAAGAAGAAAATAAGTGCAGGTGTTCCTCAAGGATCCGTTTTGGGACCTTTATTATTCAATACTTTTGTCCACGATTTACCCACTCCTAATAACTCATGTGTGATTATGTACGCTGACGACACTTCGGTTATAACCCAGCACAATGACATCAATATTGCTTCCCAAACCCTCCAAGCTGCAGTTGGCACACTATCCAAATGGTTCGCAAAGTGGAACATCAAGCTAAATGCTTCTAAATGTGAAACCAAAATATTCACCCTAAGAAGACCTATTAATCCAGCACCGATAATTATAAATGGTAGGCTGATAACATGGAACCCAAACGACTCGGCAGTTAAGTATCTTGGGCTGTACCTAGATCGCCAATTAAGATGGGGGTATCACATAAATAAAAAGCTAAATGACACATATGCAAAACTAATGACACTCTATCCAATTATGAATAAAAAGTCCCCCCTACGAATTGAATGTGCTATGACGATATACAAATCAATTTTAAGACCAACTCTCACATATGCATGCGTTGTATGGGGAACCGCAAGCGACACAAACATTAGAAAAATTCAAACTTTCCAAAATAAAATTTTGCGGATTGCCACCAATGCTGAATGGTTTGTACGCAATGAACAACTGCATCAAGAACTGAGTATAACCTCAATTAAAAACTATATTCGCGAGACGTCCAAAAAAGTACTGAAAAATATCAATGAATGTCCAGGGTTACAACACTACGGGATTGGTCAACGCTCTCTTCAAACTCGTCTTAAACCTAGACTTCCTCAAGACATCTTCTTCTCCAGTGATTCAGACGATTAATATCTAGTGATGTTCTATAAAAGATCAGTTTCTACTCCTGAAGCGGAACTTAACATTTTAAGGAGGATTTTAGAAAATCCTGGTACCAGTACTAGAAGATTTTTTGCCGAAACGAATATTAATGCTTGCTTAATTTCGAGAATATTACGTGAAGAGCAATTGTATCCATACCATCCATGCCAAGAAACGGCATTTTTAATTTCCACAACAGCTATGTTTGGTCAGATGAAAACCCCATGCTATTATTGAATCGAATCATCAACAACGATTTTCAATTAACGTTTGGCTTGGTGTGTTTGGAGACCATATGATAGGACTTTTTTTCTTCCGAACCGTTTGACTGGCCAATTGTATCTTGACTTTTTACGTAATGCCTTGCTACTATTTTTAGAAGATGTACCCCTCATTCATAGAATGAATACGTGGTTGATGCACGATGGGGCTCCTGCACATTTTTCAATCATGACCAGAAATTTCCTAAACGAAAATTACAACGACAGGTGCATAGGGCGAGGGGGTCCAGTTGAGTGGCCACCTAGATTTCCTGACCTTAATGCGCTTGAATTTTGTATTTGGGGGTATTTAAAGTCATTAGTTTATTCAAGTCCTGTGAATAATTTAAACTAATTGTGAGAATGAGTAGAACATGTATGCCAGACTGTTCGTATGAATCCGAGAATCTTTGAAAGAATGCGGCGTTCATTTTTACGGAAATGCGAAGGATGTGTACAAATGGAAGAAGGATATGTAGAACATCTACTTTAATTATTTGTAATTAAAATGTTTTATTTACACGGCTATATGTTTTAATGGGTGGGGAACCTATTGAAATAACAAGCAATATTTAGTTTCTTAGAAAAACTCCATATCTAGACGGTTGATTTTCGAATTCATGTTTAATACGACTTTTTTGTATTGATGATATCTATAAGTGGGTTGCAATAAATAGAACAGGGTGTTTTTGTAATAATTATGATTTTTAATTAGTGAAGGGTAAGTAAGTGAATAAACACTAATCACTAATTATTTATAATTACAAAATAAGCAGAAAATAAGCATATAACTAAATTATAAGCATAAGATAAGACTTTTTTTTAACTGTACTAGCGATCTTAACAGCTCGAAGTTGCAACAAGAAATGTGCTCCGCTAATCCCTACTATCGATTTGCCAGTGCGCACTTTGGCTCACCGGCAAAGCTAAGTTAGGTTTACTGTACCAATATGTGCCGCACGCTAAAACGTTGAGCCAAGAAATAATATATATTCGATGTTAAATCAATATTGGTAAAATATTAGGTGCTACTTGGGTCATACCAGTTTCTCATTTATAAATGGATAGCTATATTTTATGTTGCAGCTTGACAGTAACACTCACAAATAAGAATGTAACAGGTAGAAAACCTAAAATTTTGACAATTCATAGAGGGTCGTAGAGAGCGCCTCGTCATTAATTAAAATACGTTTTGTAACCATTTCAAGTTTTAGAGCCTATCACGAAAAATAAAAATTGTGGTTGTACTATGAATGTATAGTATACAGAATTTAAAAAAATGTGAAGTGTATATACATAAGTAAGATAAATGGTTCTTGAGTAAACGGATATTAAAATCAATTTTTAGATGACCTCAAAGACAAACTCCAGAGGTTTAAAGCCTCTATCATGCTACAAAATGCAATCCAATTCCTTAGAACCGTTTTCAAAATATATTTGTCGTAGTTTCAAAATATTCGGAAAAGCAGCATTGTTATGGTTGATTTCTTCACAGAAACGTTCTTGCATATTATATTTCTAACGTCTAAGAACTATGAAATACATTTAAGTTGTTTTAACGGGTTTTAACTAAACGGACATTCAAAAATCGTAACAGCCTTGGCGTTGAAGCTAAAAAGTTTAACAAAGAATTATTAGATTTGCATACAAATGTCTTCATTGCCATTTCGAAATATCGTTGTTTGGGAAAAATGCTACCAAGAAGACATGCCTATTTTCCGTTTCCGGTTATACATACAAGTATAACAAATGTTGTATCTCGGCATACCAACTGCCAATGGATTGGTCCAGTCGTTTTTAAGGTATGGAGCGCTTCACAGACATATACACACACAGATCGACATTTTGTAAAATCCAAAATGCGTATTTGTGTCAACATTTCATTATCTAAAGTTTTCCGTACTGAGAGCACGAGAGAGTAAAAAACTTAATAGAAGTTCAAAGTGAAATTACTTTACGTTACATATAACCTTCCTTTATTTATATTATATACAATTTTTCAAACAATTTCCACAAACAAACAAATAAAATAAAGTAAGAAACGCAGCCGTTGGAGGAGTTTCCTGAAATTTAAAAATATGTTAGAGCTAAATCGTTATAGATTAGCTTTTTCAGGATTTGTGTTCAGGTCACCGTAAATTGTAAAGATGCTCCAGAGAATTGTAAAGATTCTTCACCCTTCCGAAGCTTGCCAGGCGCTGTTAGAATGTAATCGAGCTAAAAACGTGCCGATTTCGAGTTTGGCGTCTACGTTGAAATTGGGCATTTAGAGGAACGAAAATGGAAGCGATTTTAATTTAATTGTAATGTCTATGAAATATGGCTTCGTAATAATTTCCATTTAGAGTAAGTAATTTCCTTGAGAGAAAATTGTGCACCTATAGGGATGCTTTATGTTTCAGTTCTCATTACATTGCCTTCCTTCATTTTCCCACGAAAATTACATCCTGATCATATTTCAAATTTTAGCAGGCTGACATGTTCTTTCTCATTTTGATTTCCGTACAAGGTGGTTCGCTTAACTACGAAATTATATGAATGCGTTTATTAAATTTGTCTGTCTCGTATACAGCAACATTGTTTACTGCGTTGGCAATAATGAAAAAACTTTTTAATATACGAACAATTTTAAGATTTATTTTATACCTAACAGACAGGTTCGTCCTAGTTCATATTTGCTACTGATCTGTAGATTTAAGTAAGTACACACACAGTATTAATTATGAGTTATACACTTAATTGCGCAATAATAAGCTACCCTTGAGAAACAAATTAGTAATAGGTCCTAAATGATCCAATGACTAAACATCAACTTTTAAATATGTTAATGTAAGTTTATTAAAATCCTATTATCTGATATTATTTGAATACATTGATTTTTGTTATTGATTCTGGGTTAATTCTAATATCTTCCAATGGGTGACGTTTTACTGTGATTGATGAGTGTACCTCATTTATAAAACCGTTGCCGATTAACAATAACTAATGAAATCAATACGATAAATTGCATGTAGATACATTAATCTGCATAGGAAACAAAATATGAAACCTGATAGGACAAAAAAGTATAATAGCAAAGTGTTACGTAATCACTACACAAAATTGGACAAAGCACTGTGAACCGCTGTTGTAGGAAAATAAATCAGAACATTGCTTAAACAGAAGTAAAGTGTCTACATTATTTACAAAAAAATATAGTTAAAAGTGTGTACATAAATACTAAACCCCAAATAACACTTCAAAAGTTTTTACAAACACTATAGGTACAATAAAAGGAATGTAACAAGGTTGTACCTTTACAAACATTAGACGCTCGGCATAGTCGTGGAATTATCCTTTTAAAGTGATGTCGTAGTTGTTGATATTACAATCTGCTTTACATAGCAATAAGTAAATTAGTATGTTTTTTATTATATCTGTAAACATGTGATAACATTGATTCTAGGCTGTTGCTAGGGAGAATGATTTTTTTTATAGTACCACCATACTCAACATTTCTCAAGAAAGAGAATAATAAAGCAATTATTCCAATGAAATGAATATCAACACATCAATAAATTACCAGCTCTACGGGACAGGGAATGGCGACGAAGGGGAACCCTTCATACCATTCCTTGAAAATCTCTAGAGTGAAATGGAGGCGGGAACGGGTGGAAAGTAGGGGAAAGGGACGAAAGAATGGGGTGGAAAGAAAAGTAGATAAAAAATGAGAGGGGTAGGTGGAACTTGGAGAGAGGGAGAAACGGGGAAAATGGAAGAAGAAGAGGAAAAGGGGAAAGGATAGGAGAAAAAACAAAAAATAGAATTAAGTAGGAAAGTGGTTGAAGCAGGAAGAGGCAAACGAGACAATGGGAACAAGGAGGAAGCGAATGAAGGGGGAGAAGGGGAGAAAAGAAGCAAACAGAAGAAAATGGGGAAGGCAAAAAAAGGAGGTAAGAGCAAGAAAGATATGAGCGAAAGGGAAATAAAAGATTTGATGAAAAGAAAAAGTAACGCTAGAAACGGCGGGTGGAACGGAGGAAGGGGATCGCAATTGTAATTTATAAAGGCGAGGTACGAAGGATGAAAAATCTTTTCTGCTCTTTAAGGAGAGCTGGCAACTTTGGGGTGTAGTTATGGGATAATTTAGTTAGAAAACGTAAGCTAAGATTAAATGTTCGTCATTCCACGACTTTACAATGTTCCCACTTTGAAGAAATTACCACAAATTTATTCAAAATTCCGTTCTATCCCTTAACCAAAAGCCTTGATAAAATATGCAAACAAATTTAATCAATTCCAAAATTGTATTCTGTTTGAAATAACAGCATTCGCAACTTGATGGGAAACCCTAACGACAAAGTGAAAACTTTAGAAAAGTCGGGGATTTACGAAATTAAAGTATATTGGACAAACTAAACGTAATATGGAGATTAAGTGATGTAGCTCATTTCAAAAAGTATAGGTTTGATAAATCAAGTGTTGCCCAAAATATTTACGAGACAGGATATGGTATAAAATTAGAAAATCTAAAATTGTTAAAGGAAGTGTCGTCAACAAAAGAATTGAATTGCTATGAGAGCATTCATATTTTCAAAAATAGGGGGGATCTTTTAAATTCAGGTGATGGGCCAATTCATAACTCTCATTTAATTCATTTGTTGAAAATAGTTCCTAAACCGGTTACGCGTAACGAACCTTAACAGGGATTTAGTATTTAAGCCTTTATTTATTAAATTATTAGCAGTGGACTTTAATTGTTGGCTTAGTGAAGAATTTATCTCCAGAGGTATTCCTCAGTGAAGTTACTTTAGTTAGTTTAAGTTCCTACTGAAGATGGCAGCTTAGTTGCCGAAATACCTAGTTAGGCGTTCTAAAAATCGTGGTGGTAAGGGGTTCTTCAAAGTTTAATAATGATCCTGTAATCAGTGATTGTTACATTCCAAAGTTATGCAATGTGCACTATTTTGTACTATTCGTAAAGTTTGAAAAACTTAATACATTTCATCATCAGAACTTTCTGGGCCTTTAATGGTAATAATGAAGGGTTGAATATCAAAGAGCTCTTCGTGGTATTCAACAGTCCACGCCGAAGCAATAACTGTTTCTACTTTAACATATACATCTCATTTCTCTTGACCTACTCCCTTAAGTACTCTGCTCGAAGTTGTTACAATGTCTTCGTGCGATGACCAGTTGCACCAATTTTTTGGTCATCTTCCTTTTACTGTCTGACTATATTAATTCAATTGCGTTGTATTGGCAATGGTATGGCGGAAGCCGTGATATTTTATGGTGAAATTGCTTGATATATTCGTCTAGGTGGTAGGTTTTGCTGTTCTTCGAAGTCCCACAACATTCCAAATTTCGCCTCTATATTTTTGCTTGTTAACAAAAAACAAACTTGGACTTATGGCATTCAACTATGGGTGACTGCAGCAACACCAACATCCAAATTATCGAAAGATATCAGTCAAAAGTTCTACGTGCCATGTGCGACGTTCCTTTTTTTGTGAGAAATGTTGACATATTGGGTGATGTGAAAGTGGACACCGTTAAGGAAACTATTAGAAAGTTTAGTGAAAAATATCTTAATAAACTAAAACATCCTAGTAATAAGTCTTTTGGACAATAGTGACAACATCCAAAGACTAAACAGATTAAAGTCCTTTGACCTGCCAAATAGACTCTGAGCTGCAGGTAATGTGTTTAGTATTATTATACATATATGCAACAACTAAATTTTAAGAAAACACTGAGTTAAGGTCACTGGACCCTAACTCACATGTATACTTGTCAACACACAATTCACATCACAAATTTGCTTATTGTAAGACTTTAAAGATTGCAAATAGTTAATAAATTAATAAAAAAAAAAGCTAATGTTTTCTAAGATTAGGATTTTGTGGGTATTTCCTCTTCAACGCTGTTGTGATAGCTATCGTTATCCATAATTTTTATAAATGATGGTTTTGTAAGGATTATGTAAGGATTACGTGCATCCGTGTCGAACTTTTTTGAATGCTATTTGCCAAAGTGCCATCTTGCCAACTATTCTGCGCATATTCGTTGGAATGTTTTACTGAAAATCCAAGTTTCATGAAAAAATACTGGGTATAACAGTGTCACCAGTTTCTGATTTTCCAGATATTTCCTAAGAAATGCGGTCGTCTTCAGCTGAATATCAAGCTTTTTCATTAGATACAAGCTATTGATTGACTTTTTCCACTTGATACCAATTTCTTTACAATATTTGTATAATGTCGAGGAAGTATATTGAAACTTTTTCTGGTCTTTTTCAATCATGAGATTGTGTCGAACGTTTGCATGTTCCTTGGTGGCACACATTTTGAAACTAATCTCTCCTCTCAGCAATTAATTGCTATCCTTTTCAAAAAATTTCAATTCCTTCAAAATCAACTGTTGAGATAGTTCGTTATATCTCGGCATTTTAGAACCTATGATACTAAATACGAAATTGAAACAAACATTAACAAGATATTAACGATGTAAGTAATAAATACAGAAAACACGAAATAGAACAATTATGAAGAACAGTAAGGGACATGGACACACACATATTAAAGCGTTCAAAATTATGTCAAAAATAATAGTTATACCACCATCTCGACACTACGTAAGCGCTACAAACGAGGATAATGGTGATTATGATGATGATGAATAATTACATACACAAATATAACTTTTAACATTTATATATCTGCTGGTTTACTAAAACAAGGAGAAGCAATTATAACGTCACTGCAAAAGGGTAATCGGACGACTATGGAAAACTTGGAAGGGGAAAAGTGTTAGTAACGTTATGGCGCGATTTATACGACCATCAGTAATTACAACTTAAACAACTTATAATCCACGATATAATAAGAAAGTATAAATTGTAAACACGTAGAAGAACTTACTCTCTGTTTTTTACAAACTCTATTATGACATTTTCTAGCTATTGAAGTTTATAGCAACACACACGCTATGAAGTAAAATTTCTTGTAACGTACAGTATGATCAAAATTTTCAATAAATATTGGATGTGTAGAACAAAATTTCAGCCTGTTCGTAATCTACAAAATGTATATCATTTACTGCAATTACATATTGATTATCAAAATATACTTCAGTTGCTATAGATATTTTTTAGTCTAGAACCTAAAATATTTATTTCTGAATTCATAAAATAATATCCATTGGTACTACAATCGTTGCGTCGTATAAGTTTCATACTTTAGCTCCTGCCAAAAGTGAGTCCTTGAACTATATCATAAATCTAAACGGATTGTAAATAAGTTGTTTGTCTGTGCAAGCTGCGTTAAGGTGTCTAGGTATCTAGCTGGCTTTCAAAAGTTGAAGTTTTTGTTCCGTTTCAACAAAACAATAGTATTCAATTTAAATAATAAATATTGTAATATAACGGTTGCGTAGATTTAAGAATTTACACTTTAAAATTAATAATTAATTATAGTAAAAGTTATAATCTGGTACGATTTAAATAAACAAACACGTTTTGTTTACTATAGTTAACCCTTCTTGAAAATTTTGTTGATCTTTTTATAGTATTTTGCGTAGTTCCTATAACGAAAAGAGTTTCTTTTTATGGTGTCAATTCGTAAAAATGCGATGTAATGGGTACAAATTAACCTTAGTTCTTTAATGAATTTCGTGTATGTTGAATTTCATTGTTCAAGACTGGAATTGCAATTGAAGTAATACGAGGCAGCTATAAACCCGCATTTATCTTAGGAAAATCGCCCTCACGTGTTATATTAAGGACGTTGTCCCTTGTAATTAAATATCATTCATTATAATTGAATTTAATTATAAGGAAACTTATCGGAAATAAATCTTGTTCATAACGAGTTACGTAGGATCTTAACTAACAACAGCCACGTAGGTATAGCAGCCAAACACGAACCATTAATAACTTTACAATTTGCTTTATGGCCGTATAGCTATTTAAATATAGGTATTTTCGTATACTCTCAGTGCGCAAATAAAAGTTGTATATGCAATTTTGTTTAGATCTGTTTGTGATTAAAAATGAAAGTTGTAAAACTTGAACACCGAAGTATAATAACATTTTGGATAGAAGAAGGGAACAGGTCAAAATCTATCTACGGCAGAATGAAGGCGGTCTACGCAGAAGAAGCTCCGTCATATTACAAGATTCAGTTTTGGTGTAAACAATTTCGTTGAGGACACGGATCCGTTGAAGATGACTCAAGATAGGGCAGACCTTCAGATGCGACTAATAAAAAAATGTGCCAGGAAGTTGAGACAATGGTGCTGGAGGATCGACGCTTGAAAATTGCAACTATACCTTCAGAATTGGGAATTTCTGAGGGAAGCGTCATTACCATTTTACACGATAAATTAGGCTTGAGTAAGGTCAGCGCAGTGGATTCCAAGGCTCCAGACTCCGGAACAAAAATTGCACCGCCGTTAAATTTGTGTACATTTATCCATTTTAGAGAAGAATTTAGAGTTTCGATCACGAATGGTGACTGGCGACGAAACTTGGATTCATTACGGAAACGAAACCAGAATCCATGCAATGGGTCCATAAGGGTTCTCCACCTCCTAAGAAATGCCGAACCCAACCTTTTGCTGCGAAGTTTATGTCCACAATTTTCTGGGACATGGAGGGAATATCGTTGATCGAATATATGCCAAGAGCGAGTACACTTACTGGAGAAACGTATGCCAAATCTAAGGTACGCCATTTGTGACAAACACCAATATTTGCATCAGAAAACCATCTTGATTTTGCATGACAATGCACGAGTCCACAGGAGATTCATCTCCTACCTTACAGCCGAGATATAGCGCCATCTGATTTTTATCTGTTCAGAAAACTGACGAAAATGTAAGAGGGCGAACATTTTACTCAGATAACGAACTGAAACAGGCCGTCGATGACTAGTTCGCTAGTCAGCCAAAGGAATTTTGTTCTGAAGGTATAAACCAACTTCCGGACAGATGGCGCTAAGTGCGTTGGTATTGGTGGATGTCATATTGAACAATAAACTTATTAATATTCTTGTCTCTTCTGTTTCATGACTAAGTAGATAAGTTTTTGAGTTCCGCTCGTATACATAATGTTCATACACCGCTGCAAACTGTTAAATAGCATATTACTTAAAGTAAACCAATTTTAGCGTTAAATGATTGGTAGCTGCTATCAATAAGATAGATATTTTCCACATTACTCAAATCACAGTTTGCTTCGAAACCTTGTACTAATAGAAAATTTGAATATTTCAATACCTACCGTTCTTTTCTAATTTTTTTCTGTTGAAAGAATTAATGTATTTTGTTGAACAAGCACTGTGGGTGGCACCTGTTGCCAATTTTATACAGTTCCTGTTTAATATTAAACTAAGACTGCACAAACATTCTCCGAAAAAATAATTTCTATACGGGAATCGAACCAAGTATCCTGTCAAACTTATTTTCAAAGCCGTAGGCTTCGACCTCTGCACTATATCCAGCCCCTATACGAAATTAGTAATCGCAAAATTCCGAATTTCTTTTGTGAATTATCCCCATAATGTACATACATATTCTAACCTTATTAGCATGTAAATGTCACTGAATATGACAAATTAAGTGTGAAATTCATACAATGTTACAAAAGCGTTGTTCAAAGCCCATTATGACTCATATCGAAAAATACAATTTTCTCTCTTATAACTAATTTTAGCAGTTGGATTTAATCATCAGACTTGTATATCAAATAGATTTCATACGTTAACCATTTATTGTGTTTGCCTTATTATTAATAGTTGAATGAGAAAGATGTGAATCATTTTTTTAGATATTTAGATTTAATTAGATATTATTAGGGAAATAAAGCATTCTAAGTTATTAACTAAAATGCAAATTGTGTGCAATACCACGACGTGTTTAAAAGATGTAGTAATATTATGCGAAGACTGCCTCGACAGATTTTTCGAACGTACAGGGTGTTCACACTAAAACATTCCACCCTAAATAATTGTGTAAATGATCACATTTGAAACAATCAGCCAAAAAGGTCAACAACTGTTTGAAGCGGGGCGTCTTGTACCATGTAAGTTATCTACCTAACTTCAACTTCAGTGGCTGACCACACCACAGGAGTGGATCTACCAGTTGATCACCCAGGAAGTGATATCCAGAAATTGTATAACTGGGGCAACGTAATGAGGAGGAGCCCCATCCTTCTCAAAGCATAAATTATGTTCGTAAAGATTATCATCTGCTTTGAAATTTTTAATAATCCCAGCATTCACATGATTAATCATTTCGAACATCAATTACTTTTTCAGCAGATAGGGCTTCTGTTAATTTTGTATTCGCAGTCAGACAGTTTCTGGTTAACACAGTTTCTAGGCGGTGGATTGGTAGAAGAGATCCTGTGGAGTGGTCAGCCAGGTCAATAGATTTCTTTCTGTGGGGTCATCTAAAACTAAAATATATTCTTCTCAACGGGTCATACACTTCTAGCTTACGCGCAAAATCGTAAATGTTCATCAGTATTAAGCACTTTATATTTTACAACGCAGCATGATTCCTACTAAAATGCAGTCAGCTTGCTACTTTAAATCTTTTCCAAAATAGCAGCACGTAGTTCCTGTCTGGGGTAGTATATACGTGTGTTTAATTGAAACCCATCTTTGCTTTATAAAAAATTTATTCAACAATTTAATTACAAATAATTACCGTCACAGTTAAGGCACCATACCATATCTTTTACTAACCGACGTATACCCTGCTCATAGAATTCTTGTGGCTGCTGATTGAAAAAGTCTTCCACAGCTATCTGTACTTCTGTGTCAGACTCAAAATGCTGACCTTTAACGCCTTCTTCAGCGGTCCAAAAATATGGAAATCGCAAGGCAATAGATCCGGGTTATAGGGAAAATGCTCTAAAATCTTCCATTTCTTTCGTTGAAGATTTTCTTTTACCACGTTACCAACATGAGGCCTAGCATTGTTGTACGGAAAAATGACCCCACGCGTAAGATTTCCTGGACGTTGCCGTCTTATTGCTTGATGAAGCTTGTTGAAAGTTTCATTGTACAGATTTGCATTGACATTTACTCCAAGTTCCTTAAACTCTGTCAACAAGGGTCCTTCATGGTCGCAAAAAATGTTAACATCACCTTGTCTGCAGAAGGTTGTGCTTTAATCTTCTTCAGTGGTGGTGAACTTGAATGTTTCCACTGATCGACGATAACTTACTGGATGGCTCTTAATAATGGCACCAAGTTTCGTCACCAGCAACTATTGACAGAAGAATGTCATCACCATTTTGCCTATAGTCTGTGAGGTGTTACAGAAATAAGCCCATTCGCAAGCATCTTTGTTCATTACACAAGATACCAGGAATCCATTGCGAACAAACTTTGCTGTAACCCAGATTACGAACAATGATATAGATATATCCTACACACGCACCAACAATTTCTGAAATTTATCTAATTAACATACGACGATTTTCTCTAATAAGGCCTTTCACGCATGCCATACCTATTGTTTTCTGTTAATGCTCCTGGTCGCAGCTCATCCACAGTCCCCTATTTTCCATTCTTAAATTTTTTGCACTATTTCTTCACTGTTTGCTACGCAATACATGCATTTCTATACACTGCTTTCATTCGCGTATGGCAAACCCTAAACACATAAAAATTGTAGAACCGCACACGCTGATCAAACTTGGACAGGTTTTCAACAACAAACGCCATTTCAAAATCGAAGTTTTAAAAGTCGGAATCAAATTCAAACGCCACAAACTTATTAATGTGTTGCTTACAAACACTACTAACATTAACAAAGGTCATTTGAATTATTGCATTTGTTTTCAAGACTAAGTTGATCAAAAATGGGTTTCAGTTGAACAAGCCTCGTAAGTTTCGGTCAACCAGGATAGTGAAGCTGTGAGCTGTTGTTCCGCAGAGTATATTGACTAAGCTCGGCGTAGAGTCGCCGAATTAGAATGTTTTATGAGGAAAGATCGCGTTGTAAGTCGTTCTATAAACTAACTAGTGCGTAAATAAACTTTTGAATTTTAATATAATTGGTGTGGATTAGACATGTCAATAGTAGGGCCTGAAAGTCTGCTGTGTGAGAATATAGGTATCCACATAGGAAATAAGTTTGTTTAATACAAAAATTATAAAATTGATGAAGCTTAATACGGTAAACAATACTAGCGCTGAGAGAATTTATTGTAAGCTACAAATTGCAATGCACAAATATAACACAATGATCTCGATGTGCCAAAAATTAGTAAAGTGATTGTAGACTACAGTGCAAAATACATTTAACAATTAGAAGTGCACCCCAATGTGTTAGTAATGAATTTGCTTGAAAACAGCCAACAAGCACATCGCTTAAAACGAAAGACACCACTAGACTTGATGTAGAACATAGTATAGTTCTGTATGCATATATAATATATATGTATTAATATTATAATTTTCATATAGAGTGTGCTCTTCACTGGAACGCACGTCTTCATGTCATTTGTCAAATCAACATATATGTTTATTGTTTGTACAAACAGACTACATAGTAAACTTTCCACAAAAAAAACAAATGTAACACGAATGAGATAAGATACAGAGCTGACAATAAGCACAAAGTTCCATACAAATTTATTGCACGGAATCCATAACATTCAAATATTTATAGCTATCAGACTAATATTGTTTGTATTTTTAGGTTTTAAAGGGGTATTGCTGTTAAAATTTTTACCTCAAATTGTTGGTAAAAATCAACACTTTATATACTTATAGAAGTATAGAGTGACAACAGGAAATGCGACTTTGTGCAAGGCGAATATTTTGCTGGAAACGGGCTTAAATCGATAACATATCGTCTGGCTTAGCTGGATAGGCGTGAAGCTTTGTAATTGTTTGAAAGTTCATATCTACTGCATGACACCTGACTGCTAACCGGTGCCGTAGTTGAAACTCCCGGCTTATTTACAGAGAAAGCACTTTCTAGAATTTATAAATGTTTGCTATTGAGAAATGTAAACTCAAGATATACGGAGTTTAAACGAGAAATAATAATAATTGTAAATTACATCTTAGGATGTATTTTGCTACTAACAATAACTTTAAATCGAAAGATAATTTTTTGCTTCAGGTATCATGTATCACCAACAGATTTTAGTGATACTGAAATATCTGAAGAAATAACTAACATGTTAATGTACGCATTTGCGACATCAACATGTCCTTGACATAATAGCTTAATAGTAGGAATATTGATTTGAATGTGAAGGATGAATGTGGTGTTTAACTGCCAATTTTTTCATTGTTTCTGAATATATCTTTCAGTAGAACGAGAGAGTAAACGATTTTTCTGCAATAATATTTATTTTGATTTTCTGACAGTATTAACTGCAGTTTTTAGTGAATCATAATTTCACCTGTTGGAATTATGTAATACTAGAAAGCAAAAGTCAGTCGCTATAAAAACACAACTTTACTGTGCTGCTGTGTAGTACTATATAATAGTATATTATTATACGAGTTTCATAACGGGCTTATTGTAGCACGCGTGGGTTTGGGGCACGACGAGCGTAGCGAGGAGTGCTCCAATGGAACAAGTGCTACAATGCCCGTTATGAAACGAGTATAATATACTATTTTATCTACTTTGAGATACTTGTTATGTAGAAATTCAAAATTTCTGATAGAGTTTGTGGTTATGTATATTCGACATCTGACATTTGTCGTTTTATGACCAAAGTGAAAGCAAATGTCACCAATCTTAAAAACCAAAAAGTTACCAAAAACACTTTAATAATAGAGGATTTTATTACCAAAAACAGTTTAATAATAGCCTCCATTATTAAACTGTTTTCGGTATCATAATGGACCTATTATTAAATCAAAGTAGATAAAATATATAACAGAATTAACTATGGATTATTACATTAAGGACAACTTGAGTTTACGTATTATTTCAGTATCAATTAATACTTTATTGGAGACGTTATTTGTAATAAAAATTAATATAAATTGGTCACATATGAAGGTATAGAACGTTTATGAGTAGCTAAACGTGTCCAGGGACAGAATGTACAACGTTTTCCTATTTATCATATTATGCTCGTACCTGTCGTGATATATAATGTATACGAGACGTTACACTAGGAGTATTATTAAGTTACAGACTACATGTCTGGAATTGCAAAAATATAGTCAGAATTTTTCCTTATAAGAGACGAATTATAATTTTGTGTTATGGAATATGATGGTTTTAGTAGTATACACGAGATTGCTTTCCAAAAAAAATGTTATTGAAGGGTATTGACCTTGAAGGAGATACGTATTATTAATCTTATTACATTATAGATATAGTATGTCATAATTAGTGTTGGCAAGTTCTACATGCATGTATCTAAATGCTGTACGTCGATACTTTAGTGATGTCCTGTATTCGTATCTAGACATTATCCAGATATTAGTAATTTTACAAACAAATACTTATTGTTTTTATGAAACCCCGTACAAATTGAAAATATTTCCGTTAAACATTGTTTGCTGTTTAAATGCATCCAAATTATACAGTCTTAGTTATAAATAGTTTTTGTTTTACGAGTTATTTACTGTGTATTACGCGTTTTAATAATAATAAGTAGTAGTAGTACTTTACACAAACTATACAGGGTGATTACTTTATTTGTAACAGGCAGATAGGCTGCATACATTACTGCTGTTTGTATTCCATAGGTATCTTAGTAAACTTTACATTGTTTAAATATATAAAAATCAAAGTAGTTACGTTGGATGTACTTTCTTTTTCCCATTCATTCATACTACCGTCCCCCTCCCCGGAACCGCTTTTCGTATTACTTCAGGGGGGAGCGGGCGTCCCTTACACACTAACCATTCATGCAGCATGCACCCTAAACTTAACTAACTTAACTGCGGTTGCCCCAACTGAGATTCGAAACCACAGCGGAACGAGCGCAATTTAGTGTGACCTCGAGTGGCAACGCGCTAGAGTGCTAGACCATCGAGGTCCCTACGTTGGATGTACTAAGAAATTACAATGAAACTATTTACTAATAAAAAGATGCAGTGTGATAGATAGATTTACATTACTTATTTCTTATAATTTAAACAATACAAACACAGAGAAAGCCAAGAGCCAAGCTTAAAAATATGTTGACATAACAATAAAATTAACTAAATAAAAACACAAAGAAACACGCTTATTAATGACGTAATAAATGTTCAAACTGCCGTCCACCCTGCTGTTCACATAAGTCAATCCGCTGCAGAAAAGAATTTCTAACACAAGTTAGCAGGTATGGGGTGATTGGCGTACATAATTCATAAATTCTTTCACGTAAATCTTCCTGCCTTTCTATGGGAGTTTCGTAGACGTCGTTTTACTTTACCCCTCAAAAAAAATCTAACAGAATCAAGTCCGCAATACGTGGAGGCGAAGGATGAATTGCAAGCTCTTGCAACTAATTTGTCACGGCACGTTTCATCTTGGTCATTCATTCATTCATTTTTTCATCGACCGCCTTTTTGTTCCACTGCTGCGCATCGGCCTCTTCTCTGCCACATGTTTCTCCTCAGTGCTAAGGTAGAAACACGGAGGACCTACACTTTAACGTCGAGTCCGAACGGCAGAAATTCCAGAGACATTTTTTAACAGTAAGATCCCACGGTTGCAAGCCGAATTGTGTGAGATGGGTTGCAGACAATATTTTAATAAATCTGTATAGTACTACTTAGGTTTCGAACCCAACCCAGAATCGACATTTTACTCAGAAAGCGAGCGCTTTACCACCACACCTTCATCTAAAAAATCTTTGAGAGTGTTTCTGAGTTATCTTGTGAATAGAAATGGCAGTGTGTCTATTTACACACCCATTGCTACTAGTCGCTTCCTCAGAAAATAGAATATTGCTTGAAAACAGTGGATCCCTTTTTTCAAAATTGGCAGAAATTCACTCGACGTAGGTGATCGATCATCTTGGGTAAGATGTTGCACTAATGTGCTGTGTTAAGAATGAAACCGGTTTGGTTTTAAAATGTTAATTACTGAACTTTAGTTAAAGCCTACAGTTGTTGTCACATCTCTTATATGGGGATTACCAGTTACTTGTTCGATGACTGCCGCTTCAGCTTCTACAGTTGGGACATGCCGTTGTCTCACCTTTCGCTTGGAATGCTGTCTATACTGCTGTAAATTTCTTGCCAAACGCTTAAAGGCATTATGTGATAGAAGGCAGGGGCTATCTTTGTGCTTATCGTCGTATTGCTAAATCTGCCACCCCTCTGCATTGTCCCAAAATCAACATCGTATCCGTTTCCTCGCTATTAGAATACATTGAAACTGATTGTTATTACCACAAGTATCTATACAAATCAACAAGTTTGTACAGAAGTTTGTTAAGTTTTGACAAAATAGTAGTTGACATTTGCCTGTCCAAAAGACTCTTAATGTATTTTTTTTTCTGTGCCAAAAAGAAAAGTGAACTATGCATTCAATGCACATGTGAGAGGTGTAACCCAGCTCCTTGTTACAAATAAAAATGATCACACTGTATACAATAAAACCTGTTCAAGGCGGAATGTGAAATAATCAGGTGTTCCGGACCTAGGATCGAACCCATGTCATTCTACAGAGTTGGTTAACGTGCTAACTGCTGCCCCACGTCCGCTTATGTTAAATACATGTAATAGAAATTATGTAGGTACACTTATTAATAAATATTAGTTAGTTCTGCGTATAGTTAATGATGAAGGGAATGACTCTACTGACCAACTCTTCATAAGCAACACGTTTTTTTTTTGGAGTTGCCAAACAAACGATAAGTGTTGTTATGAAGTAATCGCCTGTTTTACTTCTACGAGTTATCACTTTAGTTGTCCGGTTTTAGCTAACGTTTCCCAATAGAAGGTTATTCTCGTATTCTGAATTTAATTTGTGTAATTCGCAGGTAATTATAATATATAACCATAACAATAACTACACAGAATTTAATATTGTCAGTGGTTGCTTAAAGGAATTTTAAAAAGTTGCTACACAAATCAACTGATTTAACGACTAAACCATTTAAGCATGTAATATTTTATCATTTTATCATACCTGGTTGAACCCGAGTGCTATGCTACACACTTTTTTCTGTAGTTTTTTAGACAATTAAAAATAATCGGTGCCGAGGTAAATCGATTGTATTGTAATATATCAGCCTGGGATTTGACTTATCATTAAAGGTAAAATTTCAAAATATTTCCACATCTTAGAGACGAGCTTAATTAGCGTTAATAGGTAAAATATATCATTGTTGAATTACTTTCTTTACTAGAAAAAGGATTTATCCACATTATCTTTCTAATGTCTAAGGCCTAAATAACTGAAAGTTCTAGTCAGTTGGTTTCTGAGTAAATACATATTAAGATTGAAATGTTCAATGGTTCTGCAGAAAATTATTTGATTATGAGTTAGATATTCACCGAAATTTTCTATTTCTACTTTCGAAGCTGTTTGGAAAGTATAAAACAAAAAATATGAATATGGGAAAGTAAAAAAGACATATCCATAACAGACAAACAAATTATAAAACAAATAAACATAATCATTTATTGCTGCATCAATTAAAGAAAAATTCACAACAAAAAATCTAATCTAATCTCTGTTAGAGCAGATTTATACTTTAGATATTTTACATAAAGATGATTATATACAAAAGTTAATAGTTTTATAACGACTTTAAATTTAAGAACCGTAAATTAAGATCCCACTAAAAAATATCAAAACAAATTAAAACAAACACTAAATAACTGTATTGTTACCCTAACAGATTATGAGAAAATAAAAATAATACAGCATGGGGCATGTGCTTATATAACCTAACATGAGAGTCCAACAACTAGCTATTCCTCCGCTGTACCTATTCCTGATTATTTTTCTCTATTTTCGTTTACGTTTGTTTTATTTGTTATTTTGTTCTTTCGTTTAATAAACCGTTATAAAACGCATACGCAGAACGACGGACGTAACGCTAGAAATAACTACAATGTGCCAATCTAAATCTGGATATGTGACATTTTCTCGAATTTTTTTTCATTTTTACGGTTTATTTCGACATTTCAAAGTTTTTTCTTCTATACTTTACTTTTTCTTTCGAAATTCTTTTTCTTTTTTACGGTTTATTACGACATTTCAAATGTTTTTTCTTCTATACTTTACTTTTTTTTCGAAATT
>JABXWE010000013.1:0-122326 GCA_014611495.1 Limonius californicus
ACTGCTGCGCGAGAACATCATATCCGATAGAAAATGTATCCATAGTAGGGTTGTAATAGACCGTTATATGTGAGAAGACGAAAGTTATTAACAACGTTCAATGGTATTCGAATTATAACTAATACCAAAACAAATGTTTTTCCTTTATATGTGCTGCCAATATGCATTAATGTTATCATAATGAGAGTCATTAATATAACAGGATATAGTAACTTTTGAAGTATTTTTGTTAATTACCCTAATTACTTTATTATCGTCCCAATTTGATTTGGGCAAATTCGGGCAGCTGAAATTTTCAAATTTGTTTGGTAGACAGTTTAGTTAATACCATGAGATAAGATTCCGACCGTAGCCAGCGGTAGCTCATTTTGAAAAACCTTGTGAAAAATTTATTTCAAGGATAATTTCCACTTTTTGCTTTAATAGTGATTATTAATGACCACGACAAAAAACAATTTCAAAATACTATTTTTTGTATTAGTAATCCATACTGATTAGAACGACTATTTGGTATTTCCTATACAACAATCCCTTTTCAATCAAGATTTGATTAACCATGGCTTATATTTTGTCATAATTTCAACCGCAAGCAAACACTAACATTTCTGTTTGAATCTAACAATCATAAAATAGTTTTTCTTTTTTTTATTGATGACACTATATTGTTTGGTCTATGGACTTCATAAAACTCCAAAAAAAATTTTAATTTGATCCAACTTAAAAATTAGGTTTTTTCCGCGTCCCGATAATTTTTTATAATGCATTCAATTGGGAGCGAGCTTAAGAAAATTAACTAGTGGAACCCATGGGCTATCCTCCTGTTTTTACTTTCCCATATACCACCTGTATAAGGAAGTACTGATTTATGAAAATTTTCGAAATCTAAATTTTAACGGAAATAAACGTTTTGTGTGTGCGTGTCTGTGTGTGGGTGACTCCTCTACAGGCGAAAGTACTGTACCGATTTTGGTGAAATTTTAAATCAAGAGGTATATCCAATATTGTAGTTCTAGTTAAGCTTTTCAAAAAAATCCGAAACCGGAAACGGAAGTGTGAAATAATTTTTGTCGTGTTTTTTCTCAAAACAAAATTTTGAAAATTTGATCACGGAATCTCAGGGAAGAACTTAAGGCAAATCGTAATCTTTTTTACAGAACTGTCTAGCTTCAAAATGGCGGGCGCTACAGTTTTTTGAAAATCTCGACTTTAACGCCCATTTATTCAAAAAGTAGTTGTCTGACCGCGATCAAGTACCACTTGTTTGAGAGCCCTTTATAGGTAGTATAGGATGAAATCAAATTAATTTCGAAAATCTGAAAAAGTGCTTAATTGTTGTGTTGCGTAGTTTTAAAAATATAATTAATTAACAGTTCCATATAATACGCCTGAAATAATCTATCTGTTTTTGTAAAGTCAAATAAACCTTAAAGATTTTTGTATCTTTAATAAATAGATAAACAGTACAATCCAAGAAAGGCTACTGCCGATGCGCGAGCTACTGGAGGTGCCGTTTATGCCGTTCTGCAAGTAATATCCTAATATGGAAAAATACGTAGATGAGTTAAACAATCAAAACAGCTTAAGCAATTTTGTATTTGTCACGAACATAAATAAAAAATAAATTAATAAGTGTTGATTATACCCTTCAGATGCTACTACCAAATATATAATACATATATTTATATTAGAAGATTCTAAAATCGTAAAATAAATATCAATTGCAGGTTCGAATACTTTCATAATTCTGAAATTGGAAGATTAATCTCGCTTCTCCTATCAATTTATTTTTCAATTCTAAAGAAATCGCAAACAATTCTTGTTTCAAGAGAAGGCAAACGATTGATTTTAGAATTGGGAAACTATTCTTGATTCTAGAAACGAAAAACAATTTTTGATTCTAGAATCGACAATCAACATCAGATTTTATAATCGAGGATCGAAATCCGATTCATCAAAACAGCTTAAGCAATTTTGAATTTGTCACGAACATAAATAAAAAATAAATCAAAAAGTGTTGATTATACTTTTCAGATGCTACTACCAAATAAACGTAAAATAAATACCGATTGTAGGTTCGAAGACTTTCATAATTCTGAAATTGGAAGAATAATCTCACTTCTATAAATTTATTTTTCAATTCTAAAGATATGAATTTGAAAAGTATGTTCAATCCTGGAATAGCAAACCATTCTTGTTTCAAAAGAAGTCGAACGATTCTTGATTTTAGAATTGGGAAACTATTCTAGATTCTAGAACAGGAAAACGATTTTTGATTCTAGAATCGAGAATTGAAATCCGATTCTAGAATCGAGAATCGAAATCCGATTCTAGAATCGAGAATCGAAATCCGATTCTAGAATCGAGAACCGATTCTTGTGGAATCGATTTTTTTCAGAATCGAGAATCGATTCATCAAAATTTCCAATTCTTGACAGCACTATTACATATTCGCACGGATTGTAATTTTCAGTGCAATTACTAACAAACCTTTCAAAAAACACTCTAATTGGAACAAATTTGTCCAGAAGTTTTCTGTCGTCACGAGTATTTACATCATCAAACCTAAAGGCTGGTTAGGAGAAAACGAAAGCGCTGAAGGCTCATTGTGGCGCGAAAAATTTCAATCCTCGTACCGTCTGTTTCCCATAAATCTTCGAGATTTTGTCGATTAGATTTAAAAATAGCAGCTAAATACAATAAACCTATCACAGCCTTTATTTCGCATTCATTTGTGTCTTTGGTACGACACGGTTCTTTATATTTGCCTTTTTGTTTTTGAATGTAGATGTTTGTGCAATCGACTAATATTTTTAGAAGATCTGGAATAAAGAAGCAAGACCAGTATTCTATTTCCGACTTGGCATTTCTGCGATCATTCTTAGGGCCGGGTAAACGAGTAACAATATTATGTCGACGTGTACGAATATTACTAGGTTGTGGAACATTTTGTAACCACTTAGTTTGTTGATCCTTTCCGATAGAATACTTATTTTTAAATTGGGGTCTCACCGTTTCGCTACTTGTGCTATCTTCTGATTCTTCTTGTCAAGTCGTCAAGTTCTTCGTCATCGGCACTCTCTTCGCTATCGGTATTATGATCGCTTTCTTCTAAAAAGCCTTCATCGGCCTCTTCGTCGTCATCGCTAAACTCGACATCATCTTCAACAATTGGATTGTCTTTCTCGGCTTCTAATTCGGCTTGAACTTCGTCCATGTACTTTTGTAAAATTGCTTGGCCTTTCTCATAATTTCCACACGCCATTTCTGTCTTGCGCAACTGTGTATATAGTAGGATTTTAAACAAAAAGTTACGTGATTAGTGCGGGGGGTGAGTGGCACCCCAGTGGCAGAATATTACGTATACAAGAGGTTTAAGACACAGGCAAGACGAAACTGTTGCAGCATTGGGTCGAGCCGAATGCCCCTGAAAGGTATACAAGCCTGTGAGACTCCCTCTACAAAAATGTTAAAAATATACACAAAATATGGCGCATGTGTTTACCACACATCATCGCACTAACGCAGGGTTAATGAGGAAACTTAAATGAATTCAAAACTGCTAATTAACATTTAATTAGCAATTTAGTTCTTCGTTTGGAAGTACTGTTAAAAATCATACTTTTGGTAAAAGTACAATTTGACAACAATGCAGCTGCATGGGTACTGTGATAAAAATTTCGAAAATCTGTTGTTTGCGTTTTGACACGTGTGTTTAGCAAATCAATATTTTGAATTGACATTACAAATTCTGCATTTTAATTCGTGTTATCGAGTTCACTTGTGTCTTGACCATCATTATGGCGTATGCTATAAACGAGTACGTGGATATGTTTTGGAATCTGGCGGAATGTGAAGGAAACTGCAATGAGACTGCTAGGGTTTACGCTCAGCGTTTTCATAGTAGAAGACATCCAAACCACGAAGTAACTCGTGCTGCAAATTACAGATTTCGCGAAACTGGAAATACCCTTCCTTTTCAAAATTGGGATGGAGGTTGACCAAGAACTTGTGACGTTCCTTACGCCTATCTTTAGACTACCCGTTTTGCGTCTAGTATTTATATTTCGAAGTTGGCCAACCTGTTGATTTCGGGCGAGTCCAAGTTTCAAATTTTGAGGGGAGATTTTTGGAGACAGACAGTGGCACGTAGCCAGTGGTGCAAGTTAGAACGATTTTTTTCTGGAGGTATTTATGTGTCGTAAGATTGAAATTAGTCGTTATGATAGGGAAGTGATTCCATTCTAAAATCTACGTCACTTAAGAGTTTTGTGTCTTCGATTGGAAGATAAACTCAGGAAGTTTTTCCGATATAATATACCACAGTTGAGAAGCTACTGTTTTGCCAGTATAAAAAAAGCATCTGGTGAGTTTTGTTTCGAACGATTGTCTTGTTCCGTTCTCTTGGATCTGTTTGCTAACTTCTGTATTTTTAATAAAATTTAGGCACGCAGTGTGGGATAATTAATCCGTCCATATAGGAATTTGCGGTGATAACTTTTACGTTTCACGAATATTCCGAGTCACTCCGCTGCGTAGATATTGGGGTTTTCCAGAACATCTGTGTTCGAGGCCGTTGGGACTGTAGACCTGCGTTTCATAGATAAGAAAACATCTGAAAGTTAAGTGTATTTTTAACTGGAATTATTGTCGATTTATTGATAAATTGTTTCAATTTCGTAGAAATAATCATTCGTATACTGTTAAACTTTATAAATAGTATAAAATTTATGTTAATGGGGATTTACATAATTTATAATTATTGTTGTAATAGTACGGCAATTTTACGTGTTTCTTGATATACAGGGTACTCCAACCGTCGTGTATTATTGCGTCTTGCAGTTCAAGTTGGGTCTAATTAATTATATTGTTTATTTATCGCTCGCCTTATCGTGGAGATCTCTTCGGGCGGCATGCGTTTTGATTATTAAGTTTATTAATTTATTGTGTGGGTACCGATACGCAATAATTATCTAGGGTTTGTGTGAGTTGTTTTCAGCAGGGTAATTGGTTACCTCTACGTAAAATTTGCTTCACTAAGATTTTTTTGTATTAATACGAATTCATGAGATTCTTAGTTGAATATTAAATTTTCATTTTGTGGCAATTTGTCTTTTCATTTATGACGAAAATATTTTGTATATCTGACTAAAGCGAGAACTACTACAGAAGGAAAGGTAGGTGAATGCTGGACCTGAGAATCCGACTTTTCTAATTTTTTATATCTAGGATTGTGTTAGTAATTTTGAAGTCGGTGGCGCCTATTTTTTTTATTTTATTGGAACTCAGCCCATCTTCGATTGAGTTCACCGGGATGCTAACATAATCATTTTTGGTAATTCATCTACAGAGCAGTGGCGTAGTAGGAAGAGGGGTTTGGACTTTTTCGCTAATATTTATGGTATCATTTTTGTGTGAATTTAATAGGCGTGACAAACTGTTAGAGACAATAACTTAGAAGAGGAGGTTCTCGATCTAGTAACTGAAGAGCCAAGTATTAGTGTGCGTGCTGTTTCTAGAGTTGTTGGTGCAGCAAAATCCACTGTTCACAAGATCATAAAAGGATGATGGCCTTTATCCCTACCATATAGTCAGGGTGCAACATTTATTAGAGGAAGATTATGAAAAACGCATTACCTTCTGCAACTGGTTGTTACAACAACATAGAAGAAACCCAAGATCTGTAAATAATATGTTATGGACAGATGAAGCCACTTTTACACGAAATGGCATTTTTAACTTCCACAATCAACATTCCACGAGTCAGCAACTACTAAGACTAGTTGAAATCATAAATAAGAGATATGTAGGAAAAGCCCACACTCTGATTATTTTTGTAGACGCTGCAAAGGCATTTGATAATGCTGTATCTATTGTTATGTTCGTTTGAGTTTTGCCGCTTAGCCTTTGAAAGTTCCCATCTGTTCCGTTTGACGTACTTGTGTAAGTCTGTATATGCCGGCAAAAGGCAGTTCTTGGAACCCTAGGCTTGCAGATTCGCCGGAAGACACACGTGCAAGAAGATTGTTCTAGAACAATTTCGTTGGGTGGGAATTTTTGCGGCAGGGGGAAGTCAGTGGACGCTAGCCTCTGGAAGTGAACGGACGTTGGAAAACCGGGTTGTTGGCTGCTTTGTTCTGCTAAATGAATTTATCGTTTCGTTTTCTGCCTTAGGCAAAATCTTCGTCTTGTGTCGGATTAAATATATTAGCAGAGTGTCAGCTTTTTGTAAAGACAATTCAGTGAATTTGTTCTCTCAACTTGTGTCGGAATAGAAGCTTTCAACCTCGTGACAGTCAGTCCCCTGTGAGCCGTTGCAAGCGATCGGCCTGTGCAGCGGCGGAGATTTTGGCATTTGATGTTCCCGTCTTTCTTTCCTTCGTCAAAGAAAGTCCTGGCCCATAGCGTTGTGTCTTCCTCGTGATCCAGTCTTCAGGATCGCGCCTTCGAATTTTTCCTGCTTCCCGAAGAATCTAGAAATACCCCAATTGTGTCTCTCTCTACTCCATACTGGAGAGAAAACTAACAATAAGGCAGAATTTGCCAATATACTTTACATTGTTTGTATTTCTCCCGTTTATCAGTGTTTCGTTAAAGTCTAGGAAATAGAACAGTTTAATTTCCTTGTAATATTAAAAGTGAGGTAACATTCAGTTGCCGAGTGTTTCATTATTCTTCTTGTTCTTCTGATTATAAGCCAATGTTAATTACCTACAATGGAGAAGGTTCTTTGATGCCTCTTTGTACGTATGCCGAGCAGGAGGCTAACCTAACCCTTCGAACAGAGATGAGAAGTTCCATTACATGGTTTACGATTGGCAAATATGTTCGTATGACAACGGGGACCACCGGTTGTACTATAAGTATTACCAATTTCAAACAGCAGCAGAATTACATTTGTTTTCAAAATCCACCATATCTTTTATTTATGTGTAATTTTACTTTATTGTGGGCATGAACTTTGTAAGCATTATATACAGGAGGAGGCACAATAAAGGTGAGTCCGATTCCCGTAAGCTGCTGTCTTCTCGGCCTTCCACGAGAACCTGCAATCAGCTGTGATTTGGAAGGTGGTGCTCGCTAATTTTGACCTGCTCTCTACACAACTAGGTGGGATTTCCCTCCCGTAAGCGGTTTCCGTAAACCTCTCCTACTCCTCTGAGCTAAGCCGACGGCCTTTTCCACCTTTCCTGTTGGGGGTCGACGAAAAACCTCGTTTGGTAACACTGTGTATGCAGATGATACTGCAATCATCTCTCAAAACAGCAATATTATAGAGGCTAGGGATAATCTTCAAATGGTGGTAAGTGAATTAAAAGACTGGCTCGTCAAATGGGGGATATCCTTAAACGCTGACAAATGTGAAACAAAAATTTTTACTTTAAGAAGATCAATAGATCCCCCAAACATCGATATACAAGGTACTACCGTATCCTGGAACTCAAAAGATTCAGCTGTAAGATATTTGGGGCTGTGGTTAGACCGAAGATTAACGTGGAAAATTCACATAGGGAAGAAATTAAAAAAAGCTCACACCAGACTTGTGCAGTTATACCGCATTATAAATAAAAGAACTTCATTATGAACAAAGTGTACCGTACTAATATATAATATGTGCCGCTTGAGACCGCTGCTAGCATACGCGTGCGTTATTTGGGGCACGACGTCAACTACTCAAATGAACAAAATTCAGTCATTTCAAAATAAAGTTTTACGCATTGCAATCAAATGCCCTTGGTATTTGCGCAACACACAAATACATAAACAACTGGGAAAAGACACAATCCAACAATTTATTCAATCTTCGACAAAAAAGTTTTTTGGCTAGTTACAACATAGTGTTGGAGCAACTTATTACAACTTAGGTCAGAAATCACAGCATATTCGGCGAAAAAAAAAGGTTACCTCAAGATCTCCTAATATATAATAACTGAAAGTGCAACGTAGACACTTAATCAGGTTATTCGTCTGTTTGTTTATTTATGTTTCAATTTATATTTATTTACTTATATGCGTTATTTATAGTTTTTATTATTTATCGAATAATTTGTCACCGGGAAGTTTAGTAACAGACCCTTAATGTTATACGTATATCCAATATTGGATGCACTAGAATCGATAGAATAAGAAACGAGGAAATAAGAGAGGAATTAAAAATTTTTAGCGTAAACGACAAAATAGAAGAGTATACAGACATATGGAGACAATACATTAATCGGATGGAAGAAGAACGAATACCGAAACTAATCCTAAAATACCATCCAAGCGGACGCACAATCAAGATGACGTGAAGTTTGGAACAGGTAGTAATGCCTAAACCTTGAGGGCAGAAGAAGAAGAATATCCAATGATAACAGAACCATGTATAACATTCTGTATGTTAAACTGGTTTAAATTTTAATAGAAAGGTATACCGAATTATTACATTCTACTAAATTTTCTATGATTTCGGTAGAGTATAAAAACTATATTTATATTACTCCTATTCTGCTGAAAAGCTTATCATCTACTATTTTGAAATTCTTTATTAAATAGTTATTTATTCAGTACCTATTCTAGTAGACTACATTCCCATTTGTAGAGCAAACGTAAATATCTAAAGTAGGTTGAAGTTGACTTAAATAGGAAATAGATCATTTGTTCTACAGTTTCTAACCTGCTTACAATATTTATTTCATTTTAAAGTAAAATCTCTTTAGCCATTATATTTAATATTTAATTGTTAAAGAAGTATTACTACTGTAGAGTATGTATTGAATTGAATTTATTTCTAAAATCCACAACAACCTGTCGAGTAAATCACAAATCCAGAAATAAATGGCCAAGGGTGTGGCTACTCATTGCATATCCAATATTTGATAAAAGTTTTTTAAAAATCCTCAGTAACGTCACCAAATGGATTTACAACCTCAAGAGAAAATTTTCATAAAGAGTGAACCAATCACTGCCGATGAAGCTCTGCCCGCTCCATTTGTCGAATTAGCTGAAATCAAACAGGAATATCCTCGCATAGAACTAGAAACAGATGGTAAGTAAGCATAACAAAAGAAAAACCAGCTGAACCCATATCAAATTGCAGATGCGTTGTCGAAATCTTGTATAAATATCAAAACGGAAGAACCAGATGTACAGGAAATTTTTATAAAAGTTGAAAAGGCGGTGCATTCGCCACCGAAAAAGTTATTCGAGTGTGAGATATGCAAAAGGCAGTTATCGCGTAAAAATTATTTGCAGGACCACATGAAGATCCACTCTGGGGAAAAACCCTTTGAATGTGGGGTATGCAAAAGGAGATTTCTGCAAGCTTATGATTTGCGTATTCATAGCCGGATCCATTCAGGAAAGCCCTTTATGTGTACACTATGCAACAACACGTATATTACGGAAAAAACGTTAAGGAATCACATGCGCATTCACATTGGAAAGAAGTCATTTAAATGTGACCTATGCGATTACAAATGTCTACGCAAAAGCGATCTAGCAAAGCACGTCCTAATTCATACCGGGGAAAAAGCTTTCGAATGCGAGGTGTGCAAAAACAGGTTTTCTCACAGCAGTCATTTGTATCGTCACAGGAAAATTCACAGTGGGGAAAGACTGACTGTAAAACCATTTGTATGTGATATCTCCAAAAAACGGTTTGCTGAACAAAGTCAAGTACAGGCACATATGAAAACGCACACCGCGCCTAAATTGCTAGCATGTGAGGTTTGCAGCAAGAAGTTTTCCATTAAGAAGTATCTCCTGCGGCACATGAAACGCCATAACCAGCAAAGGCCTTATCACTGCGACATCTGCAGCGAATCGTACATCACGAAAAGGGGTCTAGAACGTCACGCCAGCGCACACATCGGGGTAAAACCGTTTCAGTGTTCAACCTGCCAGCACAGATTTTTGCGAAAACATGATTTGAAAGTGCACATGATGACACACACTGGTGTAAAACCCTTTGAATGTGAGTTGTGTGATAAGAAATTTTGGCGTAAGAGTCGCTTGGTTCAACATCGTAAAATACACATCAAGGAGGAGCCCCTCGATTGCAATGACAGCGATGAGAAGCAACTCGAATGTGATATATGCAAGAAGAAGTTTGTGCGCAAGTTCAGCCTGCAAAGGCACCTACAAACACACACTGGCGACAATCCCTTTGAATGTGAGGTTTGCCAAAAAAAAAATCTGTAATTAACCACTAATTGTATAATTTTGCAGCTCATTTACCTTAATCATATTTTTTTGTAAGTGCATATTAAGTTCTAATAAATTACTTAACTTAGGACAATGTTTATATAATATTTTAAGGGGGCATTCTCATCGTTCGGAGCCCACCTTAAGCTGTAGGTCCACCTGTGGTACTTTAAAAACGCGTAACACAGGCATAGGAGAGAAGATCGCTACAGCTCGTAAGAGATAAATCACTTGCATAGGAAATGTAACGCCTAGTCGAATCGACGGCGACAATTCTAATATCCTAAATAGAAGCAATACAACCGAACCTACTATTTGCGATGCAAGGTCCAGGTATCAAGGACAAGGGTCGACCAGCTACAGTCGAAAAAGGGGGGGGGTTGATAAGCCTAGGCGCCACCTGTTTAAAATATCCTTAGTCCTTGAAAATAACACGAGGTAAACAGGAACCTTCCTGGAGGTCGGACTTACCTTGCTTCGGTAATTGCTCAATTTGTTCCCAAAATAAATTATGATAACCCAAGACACAATAAAACACAGCAATAAATTACCAAAATTCAATTTATATGAAGATGATATTATGATGATAATGATATTTTTCTATGTATATAACAGTATTTACACAATCATGGCTAACAGTACCGGTAAACAATTAATAAACCAAAATTCTTAATATTTCGGGAACGCAATAATGCGAAAAGATTATCAGACTGAAATTCACGACAAAACCCGCTAAGTATTTCTAGATTCTTCGAGGCCTCGCGAATTAAATACCCAGATGAATAATTACCTAAATAATGGTAATGGTGTCGGCTATCTATTAATCAAGAATTAAACTTCCGCACTATTTCCCCTTTCTAACTGAATTTCAAACAGTAAAAGCAAATTTAATTATACTGTTGACCGTTTAACAAATTAATTCCAAATTCAAGAAAAATTATTACCAATTTATACAAAATGGTCAATGAAGGTTAAACATTCACTAATTAAGAGCACTTAGCCTTATTATCAATTTAAATTTACAATTATAAGTTTTATTATGATTAATTGCTGTTAAACTAAAATTTTTTCAGAACCCTTCGTATCCTCGAAATTATATTTGAAAATTGAATGTTAAAAATGGATTAACACACCTGGAATTTCGTATCTCGATTTACACCTGTTGTACTCGTTCGCTGCACTGCAGATAATTCCGTTTGTCTCGAACCCACAGGATCTCTTCGATGTTTCACAAATGACTGTTAAATTCGTAATTCTAGCTCCAGCCAATTCCGCCTAAACAATTTCAATAGTCTTAGAAATGCAAGAGAAATTTGGATTTTCAATGCTTACCAAAAGATGTTATATGGCGATAAGAACTCTCACAAAACAAATGCACTCAAATTGGGATCAACTCCCGGGAAATCACATCAAACTAACGATGTCTAAAACTTCTCAAATGTGTCTTGAAAATTTAAATTGGAAAACTTTTCAAGTCTTAAAGCGACTTATAAAATTATCTCAAACACGTGCACGTTCTATGAGAACTCGTATAGTAATGTCCTAAACGGAAAACCCAAATTCACCCTTTCCTGAATCGGAAATACACGAGTGGATGACACGAAACTTCTACAAGACCTAAACTGAATTAGTCAAAAATATACATATGCAAACCAAAATGCTGTATTGAAAATTTGAATGCCAAACAACCAGGCGTAAGAAATCGCACGTCACAGATTAACACTGCACTTTCGTATTTAGGTGTTCACAAAATTTAATCTAAACAAATTTCTACTATTGAAAACAGAAACCCCACGAAATATTTATTGTAATTCTCTAATAATATACACATCAATTAGTTGAATTCATCTTGCCATGAAACACGGCTGCTTGTTGTAAAGTATTTAGCAAACTCTTCCCTAATTTCCTGTGCCGTAGTCGAAGCTTTATGACCTGGTCTTCTGAGGGGACGGAAAAAGTGTCTTCTGTAGTTTCTCGTCTCCAAGACCCCTTAATAACATCCCCATTCGAATCGGCATCAAATGCACCGTCTGGCGTATATAGCTGTTTCGATGTTTTGCTGTTTCTTAAAATATTGTGCAAGTACATACAAGCAAGTACCTAATACGGAAATAGCTTTTTTTGGTTCCAAAAGTAATGGTTTTCGTAAAACACGAAATATGGCTGATACAATACCAAAAGCATTTTCCACCACTGTCCATGCTCTGCACAGCCGATAATTAAAAGCTCCTTTGCAAGAACCTTTCCGTTGTAAACCAGGATAGGGTTTCATTATATTTTGCGACAGAGCAAAAGCATTATCAGCGACGAAAACATACGGTATTTTTTTTCCTTGCTCAATTAACGGCGAAGCAGATGGAAGGTTTAAAGTTTCTTCCTGTAGTTTTGAATATAAATCAGTATTTTTAAAAACCCCCCATCGGAAATTCGTCTTTGGCAACCTACGTTGGCAAATAAAAATGAGTAGTCCGCATCTACTGTTGCCATCATAAGAACACTAAAATAAGCTTTATAATTGAAAAATTCACTGCCGGAGTTTATAGGAGTTTGCAACATAATGTGTTTCCCATCAATTCCTCCTACACAATGAGGAAAGTTCCATTTACGTTCAAATTCCACTGTAACTTTTAACCATTTTTGGGGAGATTCCGGCAACTGCAGCAAAAGCAATCAATGTTGCGTTATATAATTATTCAGTATTAATAATTCACTGCTAATTGTAGGAAACCGGGGTGCTTACTATCGAAGAAGGGCAGGTACAAGTTGAAGAGGGTGAAATTGAAGATCTGGAAACATCCGAGACTGAGGCAACTAGTGATACACAAAATCAGGCTCAGAATGCCACTGTTACCAGAGAATCCAGTGTGGAAGAAGGGGATAGCCAAAATGTAGGACTTGATGTGCCGGCCAACTTAAGAGAAACATCCAAACCACACAAATTTACATCTCCGAAAAAAGAAAAAGGCACTCCCAAGACAACGAAGAAAAGTGACGAAAATGATGTTCAAGTTAACCAGGCATATCGGCTTTTGGCGCAAGTAGCAAAAAAACGCTCCTCACGACCTAAAGACGAATGTGCCGTATTCGCTGACCACATGGCCGCAAACTTAAGAAAGTTTGATCCCCTTTCTAAGGCCCATACCGAACAACAGATTTATAAAATGTCAGACATAGAAATGCGGATTCTTTACTCCCAGCAAGGAAGCTCCTCGGCCTCGTCTTCGTCTGAAATACACACCCCTATGCCATCGCCAGTGACACCACATACGAATTTTTCTGTGCAATATCTCGATAATGATAGAGACTATACACAATTATGTACTAATCTCTACTAATGCATTGTATTTGATTAATTCATTCATAATTAAAATTTATTAAAGAACAAAAGTACGTCTTTGTAGTTACTTTCACCAGATCCTTGACTCCTTCAATTAAAGTTTCACACACCTCTGGAATTATAGACGATATTAACTGTTTTGACGCTTTGAAGGTATACAACAAACTTGTGTGTGTATCACCAACAGCTAAAAAACGCAATGTAATTGTAAGCCTCTGTTTCACAGAAATAGCTTTTCGATAGTTTCTATCTTGTTTCGAAACAACTGGTCCAATCATACAAATAAGTTTTTCGAAGTCCACAGCACTTATACGGTTAAAATTATTGAAGAACGCACCATCTTCCATTTGCAAATCCTTCAGTAAGAAAGTAACACTATATTTCACACGGTTTGCAAATAAACTTCTTCTCCTCCATCTTCTTTTACGGGTTCTTTCTGCTTTCTTCTTTTTCAGTGCTGTTATAATTAAGAAACTAGCACATGCAACAATATCTTCTTCCTCGCTTGACGACGTCGACATTGTTTCTATATTTTAAAATAATAAAAAGGACGACGAGCTTCTCACGAACTGCCTTCAAACTAAATGACGAACTCGGGTTTCAATTAGAAAACAGTGGTGTGGATGCTGAGTTTACGAACGGTTCGCGTACAGCTCGCGAACTGTTCATGAAAAGCTGATTTTGTCTGTACGCGGCTTTAAGTATTGGCAGAAAAATACTTTCTTTAAGAAATATATTTTTCACAATTCTTGCTTGATTAAGCCGTGTTGGCAATTAAAGATAAAGGTATATCTCGATTGCTCTCCACATTGAAATAATATTATTCAGCTTCTGTAAGCAATTTTTGTTTTAACATCAGTGTACTTGGTAAAGGAAATTTCAGTTAATGATATTCATACCACAATGTTTTGCAAAAACAATATCTATAACTCGGTCTCGGTAACCTATATTACGCTATTTCACTTAATATATTGTTACGATCTAATCGATCGGGATAGCTAAAAAATAAACAACAAACAAATTAAATTAAATTTTAAATATCCCCTTGCAACTAGCAATCGTAATTAATTTATTGAAGATTTATAACTTTGATATTGAATTTAAATTTGGGCGCCAGGTGACACATTATTAAACTTGCCTCCAAAAAGAAATTAAATGAAATATACCACGGTATAGCTCGAGCATGATAACTACTACGTCACAGTTAGTCGGTTCAATAGCGTCCTGGAAGTATACTACGAAATGAGCAAATGCAAATATAACCTTAATAATCAGCGAAATCCAAGCAGGCTAAACTTGTGAGCTGCACTTCGTAAAAACCTACACGTGTCTTTTTATTACTCGAGTATAAAATTATACAGGTAAAAAGATAATCTGGTGGTGTCTTTCACAAGAATCCGAAGCTCAGCCGAATCTCTAAATATGTAAGCTATTTTAGTTGCTATCTTTCGTGTTGATGTAAATATCTACGTAGATGAGGTGCAGTTTCAGGAACCACGTGCAGTGGCGTCCCTTAGTCCAATCTTCGACCGCTAATTCCAAAAAATCTCCACTTGTGATAACTTTTTGTTGAATTACCTTGGGAAGTTGACTAAACCATATTTTCGTAAAATAAACACGCTTCAAACTTTAACGCACGTATTTATTAAACACAACAGAACAATTTAATTTTAAATTTGTGGACAAACATAAAAATGCGTGTATTTACACGTAAAAACTTCAACAGCTTTTTTATCAAGATTCTTTTATAAACAATACAGCCTAGCAACCAACAAAAATTTATAGCAACGATGCTAAATTTGCGTAAAGTAAAATACCAAATGATACATGGATCTAAAAAAATAATTACAATTTAAATTTTGACAGTTAAAATAATTAATTTATAAATGTTCATAATTTTTCAACGCCACATTCCAAACTGGCCCCAACCACATAGTCACTTAATACACGATCTAAAAATAGCCTCTAAAACATCTTAGGTTCTACACAACATTCAAAAATTACTTTTCCAAAAACTTCTCCGATCTTGCTACATCTTCTTACGAGGTCCAAAAATATTAGAGCTAAGCTTTTAATAAAGTTCTAGGTGATCTATGTCAACTTCCTTTGCATGTATCTTAACATACAAACTTCTTAATAATAACACTGTTACAAAAATTCTTTTTGTTCTAGGTTTTCATCATAAACGAGGTTTTGCAGAGTTTTCAACCCAAACAAGAAGTTAACTGCGTTAAGGTCTGCCTTTAATTATGAATCAAAAAGAAAACCGACTTCCATGACACGATATTATGCACGAGTATCCTTTGAAAATAAATAAATTGACATCGAACAATCTAGCTAGTTAGAATCCATCACAATATTTCAGTTCTAACTTCTCTAAGAGAAATACTCTTCGGAAGAAGCAACAATGTTCCTATATATTGAGTGATTAAGCAGAATCGTGGAGATATTGAAAATTTATTTGGCGCTTTAAGGGAATGTTATACCCTTAATCGATTTGCCCTGGATGGCTAGACTTTAAAATTAGATTTTGTAAAGGTCATACAATAAAGTAAATTATAATCTAAAGTAATATTCATATTTCTTGCTTATCTGTATTATTTTTAGGAAAAACATTTATAGTTTGAAGAAACCGTTTATTGAAAATACCAGAAAATTATAATTTGATCCTAAAAAATTTCGAAGTTACAAATCGGTATGCTTCTCCACTGGTTAACAAAGAGTGTTAGTCGAGTAACTGATTACTTCAGCTAAAACAGGGGAGAGGATAGGTTTCCGGAAAGCGCTTATAGGGAGAAAGTTACAGAGCACAGGGTAAGTGGAAGTAAGTGACTGCCACCCTTCTAAATCACAACTAAACGAAGACCCTTGTAAAAGGGCCGAAGACCAACAGCTTACGGGAATCGAACCTACCTTATCGTGCTTCCTCCTTACTTGAATTTTTCTTACAAAGTACATGCAAAAAACAAATACACAAAATACCAAGTCTTAAATTATTGAGTAATAGTTATAAATATATTAAATGAAAAAAACCAAGAAACGAAACTTTTAAATATGGACTAGAGTCGGTTATGTCATAAATTATGTATAAGAAAGGGTTTCGTGAGGTCCTTTTTTTTCTCATTCATTCATACTACCGTCCCCCCCCCCGGAACCGCTTTTCGCATTACTTCAGGGGGGTGCGGGCGTCCCTTACACACTAACCGTTCATGCAGCATGCACCCTAAACTTAACTAACTGACATGCGGTCGCCCCAGCTGAGATTCGAAACCACAGCGGAACGAGCCCAATTCAGTGTGACCTCGAGTGGCAACACGTTGCTGCGCTAGACCACCGAGGTCCCTTCGTGAGGTTCGAATTTGTATTGGCTCACGCTGATACTGATCACAAAATTTACAGTAAGATCAAAACCAAACTGCATGGTCAATAACACCGACGAGTACGTACACACATACACAGAGTATCCCAAAACCTACGGGAAATATTTCAAAGATGAATTCCGAAACTTATTTAGAGTCGAAAATTCCATATAAACATATGTCCTAAACGTAACCTTTAACGAGTTGTCTATTTCATATTTTATGTGGCTAAAATTTTAGTTCAACGGATTTCTGAAATACCGATCTAGTTGCCATGATGGCCTCTTTTGTTTGGTAACATTTGAACCTCGTTTTTAACAAATTATTGTTTGTAACTTGTCAGTTTATTACTGTGATACTGAAGTTATTGGCTTCTTCTTTGTATCCTTATTCCTACGTGTAATTCCCAAGTGATTCACAATGCCAATGTTATTTTCAAATGAAGAATATGAAAATATACGTATATTGAACAAGATATGATATAATTGTACAATTACATGCAGAAAAAAAGAAAACGTTCAAAACAGAACCAGAGTCGCCCCTGTTAGAAATTATGTATAAACAAAGGGCTTCGTAATGTCCGAATTTGAGGGCTCGCCGTTACTGCCTACGATATTAACTGTAATATTAAAGAAAAACTGCATAGCCAATAGCAGTTCAGTTCACAAAAACAAGTATAATAATTGATAATTTGTAGTAGTTAAATTTGTATTTGGCGCTCAGTTCAAACCTCGCGCCAAGAATGTGGCGAATACTTACGAGGGAAAGTGTTCGGGGTTCGCAGGTTAACCAACTTATCAAAAAGTTCTGGCACTAGGATTGATACTCGAGTCAGTTAGATGTTAGGCAGTGTTGCGTATATTTTAGGTTATGTTAGTGTTTATTGTTTAGACCATATACATACTTGTTCAGACTATTTGTATTTCTGGTGGTATTAAATAAATTAGTAAGGCCGATTTTACAAATTCAGGTGTGGGGTAAAGAAGGGACATCGATTACTGTAGAAAATATCGGGAAATTAAAATGATGCTGGATGATGAAATTAATGCCGCACAAGAGCACGTGCAACAAGAAGGTGGACCGCAGTCTCAACTTGGAGGGCTTACAGTGTCGGTGGATGAATTAATCCAGTGTACAGTGAGAGCGCTTACGATAAATAGCCAACAAAGTACGGGAAATAAGGAAATTGCGGCGTTAGTGCCACAATTTGGAGGCGCTCCAGACGAAGATGTAGTAGCATGGTTTAAAAGAATCGAAACCGTTAGAACTACCTATGCAGTGCAGGATCAAAAGCTAACACTTACTGTAATTGGGAAGCTACGAGACCGAGCCCTAGAATGGTGTCATTCCAAACCGGAGTATGCTGCGATGCAATGGCAAGAGCTAAAGGAAAAAATGTACGAGATGTACAAACGAGAAGAGGATAAAATAGCTCTTATGCGGAAATTTGAAGGTAGGAGGTGGCAAAAGACTGAACTGTTTAATTCTTATTTTCATGAAAAAGTTTTATTGGCAAACAAGCTCAATTTATCCGAAGCGGATACGATTAGCTATGTAATTGATGGTTTAGACGATTATGTGCTACGAACGCAAGCAAAGATGAAGGAATTTACGTCACTAAATCATTTGCTGACATTAATGAACGAAATCGCACCAACAGACCCGAGACAACAGGCCACGGCTACACCGAAGCAAGGGGCTGTGCGGAGACCGGGGCAGCTGCAGGATAGTGTGAAGTGCTTTAATTGTAACGAACTCAACCATTAAGCCTCAAATTGTCCAAAGCCTCGACGAGAGAAGGGTTCCTGTTACACGTGTGGAGTTATGGGACATTTTTCAGGAAACTGTCCAACGAAGCAACAATGTAGTGCACCGTTTTCAGGTAGAATTGGACATCAAACTGGACGCAGCACTCAAAGGGGAGAGGTTGGTTCAACCTTACTTTTGGATCAAGCCAGCAACCCATCTCGAGTTCACGCAGAGAAGAGAGTTGCTCCAGTCGTTCGTCCTATGCAAGGAAGTCAACGCATGAAGGATGACACATGCACGGTTAAAGTCGATTTAGGAACGGCGGTGTATCCTTTCGAAGTTATAGCTATCGTAGACTCTGGGAGTCCTATTAGTCTAGTAAAATCTTGTTTTGCACCCTTGGATATGTGTAAACCTTATATTTCTAGCAATCATTTTGTAGGTATAAATTCTTCTGAGTTGAAAATTTTAAGATTGTTTGAAGGTTTCGTTTCCATTAGAGGCATAAATATTAATATTCTGTTTCATGTAGTACCTGATGACACTATGAACTATGATTGTATTTTAGGTAGAAATTTTATTTTTATGTCCAATATTAAGATCACTTTTTGTGATGGTATTCAAATAGAGAAAGTTTCAGAGGAGAATACATTCACAAATGAACTGTTACTAATAGACGATATAGGGGTTGCCGGAAAAGATCTATTGATAAATCCTGAATTGGGCATAAAAAATAAGGCTGAAATTGAACAGATAGTGGATGGGTATTTTAGTGGGGAAAAGCCAGAAAACCAGAAAAGGAGTTTGAGATGTCTATTATTCTAAAGCCAAATCACAGCCCATTTAGTTTCCGACCTAGAAGATTATCGTATTCCGAGAAAATAAAGGTTCAAGAAATTATCGACAATCTTTTGGCTAAGGGCATCATACGGGAAAGCAATTCGGAATATTCTTCACCTATTGTGTTAGTCAAGAAGAAGACTGGCGAGATAAGATTATGTTGTGACTTTAGGAATTAAATAAAGTAACCGTGCGGGATAGGTACCCCCTACCATTAATCGATGATCAGTTAGACAGATTGCAGGGTAAAATTTATTTTAGTAAGTTAGATTTAAAGAACGCGTTTTACCATGTCAAGATTTCGGAGGATTCGGTTAAGTATACGTCATTTGTCACTCCAATGGGGCAGTATGAATATTTGCGGATGCCTTTCGGGTATTGTAATAGTCCAGCAGTTTTTAGCAGATATATAAATTTAGTTTTTAAGGATTTAGTTAGGGAAGGTAACTTAAGTGTTTACCTCGATGACTTAATGATTGCCACAGAAGACCTAGATTCGCATTTAGATGTCTTAACGAAAGTGTTTGAGGTAATGAAAAATAATTTGCTAGAAATTAGAGCAGATAAGTGTTGTTTTGCTATGAATAAAATAGATTACTTAGGGTATACGATAGAACATGGCAGCATTAAGCCAAGCGAAGCGAATATAGAATCCGTTTTGAGATTTCCAATACCAAGTAATGTAAAGGAGGTTCACAGTTATTTAGGTTTAATTAGTTATTTCCGAAGATTTATAAAAAATTTTTGTGTTAGCCAAGCCATTATATGACCTCTTACGAATAAACTGTGAATATGTTTTCGGAACGGAACAGCTGCAAGCGTATGAAACCCTTAAGAAATGTTTATTAACGTTCCCCGTATTAGCCATCTGTTCACCATATGCTGTTACAGAGTTGCATTGCGATGCAAGCGCACTAGGTTTTGGAGGGGTTTTGCTTCAGAAGCAGAAGGATGCGACGTTACATCCTATAGCCTATTTTAGTAAGCGTAGGACAGATGCAGAGGGAAAATATCATAGCTATGAATTGGAATGCTTGTCTATTATTTATGCACTGAAAAGATTTCATGCCTACTTGTATGGTATACCTTTTAAAATAGTCACTGATTGTCATAGTCTACAATTAACTTTGAGTAAAAAGGATATCAATGCTCGCATAGCTAGGTGGGCATTGTTATTACAAAATTACAATTATACAGTGGAACATAGACCAGGAAAGAGAATGTTGCATGTTGATGCACTCAGTCGTTGTCATAATGTTTTGATCTTAGAGGAAAATAGTTTTGCCCAAAATCTATCACTAAAACAAATACAAGACAATAAAATAAGGAATATTAGAGAAATGTTAGAACAAAAAGATCACGCGTTTTTCGAATTAAAAGGTGGGTTAGTCTATCGCAAAGTTAAGAAACGTTTGTTGTTTTGGGTGCCGCAAAGTATGGAGATAAAAGTCATGCATTTATATCACGATGATGTAGGACATGTAGGGGTACATAAAGTCATTGACCTCATTACTCACCTGTATTGGTTTCCAAATATGCATAGCAAAGTAAAAGATTATATATCTAATTGTTTTAAATGTATTACATATTCGCCTCATACTGGAAAACAGGAGGGTTATTTACATAATATCCCTAAGGGGAACATACCTTTTCAAACGGTACATATAGACCATTATGGTCCGTTGGAAAAATCAACACTGGGAAATAAATATATTTTTGTAGTAGTTGATGGCTTTACGAAATATGTCAAGCTTTATGCATGCAAGACCACTACTACAAATGAAGTGGTTAAACATTTGAAAAATTATTTTAATAATTATAGTCAACCCCTCAAAATTATTTCAGATCGAGGAACATCTTACACCTCGAGTTTATTCAAAGATTTTATGAGCACCTTAGAAATACAGCATGTTTTAATTGCTACGGGAGCACCTAGGGCCAATGGCCAAGTAGAGCGCATTAACCGCAGTATTACTCCGATGTTGGCTAAACTTTCGCCAGAGTCGAACAAATGGGACACGATGTTAGGACAAGTTGAGTATGCTCTTAATAATACAATAAACAGATCAATTGGCGATGCCCCAAGTAAACTATTATTCGGTGTTAGACAAAGAATAAAAACCGACGATGCTTTGGGACGCTATTTAGAAAACGAGAATGAATGTGATCGTGATTTATATGAAATTCGAGAGTCGGCAGAGAGAAAAATCAAAGAAAGTCAGGAATACAATAAAGCTCGTTATGATGATAGGCATAAGGAAGCTCGTAAATATGGGGAGGGGGAGTTTGTGGTTATAGTAAATGTAGACGTCACTCAAGGAGTTAACAAGAAATTAATCCCAAAATTCAGAGGTCCTTATGTGATAAAGAAGGTCCTTCCAAATGATAGATATGTCGTGACAGATGTTGAGGGCTTTCAAATTACGCAAATACCATTCGAGGGAATTGTTGAAGCTTCTCGAATGAAACCATGGGCAAATTCAAGTAATAGTGTTGCGAACGAAATACAATTAGAATAGGTAACATTGTATTTTTAGGTTTAGTATTAATATTATTGTGATTGTATTTGTTTAACTAATATTGTTTGTATTAGTCGCATAAGTATATTATTTTATAACTTAACATACCTATATGTGATGATCGGGGTCGATCATCTGGTCAGGTTGACCGAGTTGTAGTAGTTAAATTTGTATTTGGCGCTCAGTTCAAACCTCGCGCCAAGAATGTGGCGAATACTTACGAGGGTAAGTGTTCGGGGTTCGCAGGTTAACCAACTTATCAAAAAGTTCTGGCACTAGGATTGATGCTAGAGTCAGTTAGATGTTAGGCAGTGTTGTGTCACGGTTCTTTAACTAATACGGTTGCCTCAATCAGGGGTACCAAGACGAGAGAAGTGCGCGGTGCGGGGACCGTCGAGTGACGTAGCTTGTAGACCGGAACCGGGGTGGTAGACCAGTTTATGCAAAATAATGCAGTAGCAGTTTAGTTTGTTTAGTATCCGTGGTTTCAAGTGTTTATGATTGTCACATCACATCTGCATATCGATACGCTAGAGTTATTAATTTATTTGCGTTTTCAGTGTTCATAAGACGGTAAGTTAAACATTGTTTCCATAAAATTAATAAATGTGGCTCTTTTTTATTTGTATTAATTTAATTGCAGGCCAAATGCCAGGCACACGCTGTACTGTGGCTATTTGCAGTAATAGCAAGGAAAAAGCTAAAAAGTCTGGAGAAGAAATATTATTTCATCGTTTTCCCAAGGACAAAATTCTTTGTAAAGTTTGGGTACAGAAATGTAAACGAGATGGAAAGTGGAATCCCAGTAGCTGCCACGTATGCTCTGATCACTTTACTAGTGAAGATTACGATAGAGATCTACAGTCTGAACTTCTTAAGTTACCATCAAAGAAAAAATTGAAGGTTACTGCTGTGCCTTCTCTTAAATTATCAAAACCAGCTTCTGCGGCACAATCATCTGTAGAAGAAAATCGCCAGGAACGTATGAAGAAGAGACAGCGCTCTATTTTGGTTAAAGAACTAGTTGCTGCTTCATCTGAGCCTCAGCAGGGTACAAACACGTGTGATTCACAACCCTCAACCTCTGAAGATTTTTCAGCTTCTGCGGCAACGGCTCTCGAGACAGAACATGAAGGTTTAAAGAAGAAATTTGAGGATTTGCAGAGTCAGCTAGAAGCAAACAAGAAGCTTGTCAAAGAACAAGAGAAGGAGGTAATATCTTTAAGAAAGTCTCTTGCAAAAGTGAAATCCGAATTAGGAGAGGAGGCCAAATACAGAAGCAAGCTAGAAGAATGCATTAAACATTTTCTATCTAAAGCTCAAAGAGATTTACTTATGGGAGTGAAAAAGAAAGTTATATGGAGCCTAGATGACGTATCTAACGCATTTGCTATTAGATATTTTAGCAAACGTTGTTACGTTTATTTGAGGGAAAAGAAAAAATATCCTCTGCCAGCAATATCTACCTTGCAGAGATGGGCTTCCAGACTAAATTTATGGAAAGGTATTCTTACGGATGTCTTAAGAATTATGGAAGTAGCGCAGCACGACTGGACTGACATGGAAAGAACAGTGGTTTTAGAATTTGACGAAGTTAAAGTTAAGTCTATGTACGAATACGATAAAGCTAATGATGAAATCGTAGGGCAACATTCACCAATGCAGTTTGTGATGGTTAGGGGGCTATTTGCAAAGTACAAGCAGCCAGTTTTTATAGGTTTTGATACCAAAATGACATAACAAATTTTGTTTACTATCATCGAAAAACTGCATAATATAAACTACAATATTGTAGCATGCATTTCAGATTGCGGGGGCGGAAATATCGGTCTTTGGAAAGAGTTGGGAATCACGATCGAACAAACGAATTTTCTTCACCCAAAAAGCAACGAAAAAATTTATTATTTCGCTGACGCTCCACATCTTCTCAAACTTATCAGAAATTGGCTGCTTGATACGGGCTTTATTTTAGAAAATGGTAGTAAAGTTTCGGCCGAACCTGTTCACCATCTTATAGAATCAACAAACACAGAAGTCAATTGTTGTCACAAACTACATAAATTACATATTGAGTGTTCAGGCACTCAACGACAAAATGTGACGTTAGCTGCACAATTATTGTCGCACACAACCGCCACTGCTCTAATTCATTATCATCCAGGTCCTAACAAAGAATTGGCACAAAGAACGGGTGAATTTATTGAAAAAATTGACCAGTGGTTTAATGTATTTAATTCGTATACAATAAAATCGTCTGTGTCCAGTAAGTTACCATACGGTTTAAATTTATTAGAGCAAGATGCAATATTGGATGACACTTACAATGTAATATCGAATATGCGATGCAGCAATAAGAAATCACTCCAGATTTTTCAAAAAGGCATATTAATATCGATTACTTCGTTAAAAAATCTGTATTTGGACTTAAAATCCAAATTCAACATTTCATACGTTTTAACGCACCGTTTAAACCAAGACGCCTTTGAGAACTTTTTTTCGCAGATCCGGGGAAGGGGTGGTCTTAACGATCACCCTTCACCATTAGATGCAATTTACCGCGTTAGAATGATTATTCTTGGTAAAAATCCGGGAGTCGTGCAGAAAAACTTAAACACTACGGAACCCGAAGGGGATGAATACTTAGTTACCAAAGTATTCAACGAAACTATCTCTATTCCAAATGAGTTTACACGCAGTGAAGACGACGAATCTATAGATTCCATGAGTGTCTCTTCAGCCACGTCCTCTGATGAACATCCTACTTTAACTTTATCTGCATCGTCTCAAAAATTACAAAATTTCACTGAAAGTGATGGATTAGAGTACCTGGCAGGATGGGTTGCCAAAAAATTTAAAAATAAATATCCGAATTTGGGTACCTACACCTATAAGTTGACAAATGACCATCCCTATGCAATTCCGAAGTGGATCTCCCATTTATCATTTGGAGGGTTAATCCAGCCACCTGAGGAATGGCTCAAAAATGCTAAACTGCTAGACAAACTATTTTTAAGAATTAATAAAGATTTACATTTTAAAAAAATGAAAAAATTTATACATAAATTAACAAAAATTGGCATCAAAAGATTGCCCAATACACCGGCGGAGGTTATAAAAGCTTATTTCTTGCAAAGAACTTTTATACGGATTAAATATTTGAATACGAGAAATAAAGTCGCACATGGCTTGAAAAGAACAAATATCACAACCCATTCAACAGTGGGAAAAAAAATGAAAAAACTGGTGTCATAATGTGTGTCATGACCGAGCAGTTTATATTTTAGAAATTATTATTATTGGTTGCATAGCTAATAACTCAAAATTTGCCTATGGAGTTTTTTTTTATTATAAACTTATAATTAAAATATTGTCGAGTATTTCTTTAATTTAGCGCACTAAGAATAATGAATTATAAAATAGTATATGACCAGTAAAAAGTCTGTAAATTTATTGTAGTTGGATAGGCAATAAATCTGCTAGATACTGAAATTTACGTTTTATTTATTGTTTTCTATAATTCTGAAAGCACTGTCAGTTACGTAATATTTTAATTACACTTCTTTATATCATAAAACTTGAAGCATTTTTGAAACATCTGCAAATTCTATGATTTATTTTGTTAAAAATTTCAATTGTACGCAAAAGTCCGGCAATTATATAGTGCGGAAGAACGGCTCCTTGCCAAAATCGGTCTACGGTTGACGTCACACGATCCGCTCGGCCGTGATTGGTCAGGCGAGGATCGAGGTAACCGTATTAGTTAAAGAACCGTGGTGTTGTGTAACGTTTAGGTTATGTTAGTGTTTATTGTTTAGACCATATACATACTTGTTCAGACTATTTGTATTTCTGGTGGTATTAAATAAATTAGTAAGGCCGATCTTACATATGAAACATTGTTAGAGATAAAAAACACTCCAAAGAAACTTACCACAGGGAAAAGTAAAAACACACGTTTTGTTAGTGCAGATAAAGATGCCAGAAATTATAAGAGTTCGGTAAAGAGGAACAACACTAAAAACTAGAAATTAAAAGAAGATAGTACCAAAACAAAACCAATAAAATTCATCAGAAAAATAAAATAGTTTATATTACATCATCATTTATTTTATAATAATTTTAAATGCGTAGAATTTTTTTGAGTTATATTATTTGAATTCTTTGAATTGTCTGTTATTTTCTGTATCTAAGAAAGTTTGAAGTTGGAAAGTTTACCTTTTTCTTAGAAAATGTATACCTATAACGTGTGTTGTAATTATTACCTACTTGAAACGGAAATAATGGATATACAACAAATTCATGTTATAGAAATGCGCTATATGCATTTCTTTTTCCTAAATATACGGAAAGTGTAATTTTTGTTCTATATCCAAAACAATAAAACGCTATTATTAATAAAATGCTGATTTGGGAGAAATGTTTTATAACAGAGAACATCACCTACAGCATGGGCAACAAAACAGATGTTTTGGGATATAGCGCAAGATAATACTGGGGTGACGATGTTTTGCCGAAAATCAAACTGGTAGTTGGGTAGTAGGTGCGTTACTTACATCCTGTATTCTTTTGAGTAGCAACCTTTCATATATTTTACTAGGGATTGACAATAGGCTTATAGGTCTGTGTGACGATGTCTCATGAGGGGGTTTACCGTTTTTGTGTATCATTATTATTTCTGCGTATTTCCATGTAGTAGGAAAGTAGCAGAGACTTAGCATTCGGTTAAAGATCGTTGTGAGAAGGACGACAGCTTTGCGGGGCAACTTTTTCAGGATTTGTCCGGTTATTAGCTCATAGCCCGGGGCTTTGTATTGGTTTAGCTTGGATATTTCAGCTTTAACTTCTGCCGGGCTTACGGGCCTTATTGGTGGCGACATCTGGCAAGGTACATTGAGGAAATTTTTGATATCATTATTTAAATTACCCGGTGTTGGTTCGGGCGCTTGGAAGACGTTGGATAGATGATCTGCGAAGGTATCAGCTTTTACTTTGTTAGAGCGAGACCATTCGTTGTTGCGTTTTCTTATCGGAGAATTTGGCGGCGTGGATCTTTTGAACCTTTAGGTGGCTTTCCATAAGCTGTGATCATCTGGCGATAGTTTCTGAATGTATATTTCAAAGGTTGAGTTTTGGACATCTTTGAGAGCTGCCAGCTGCAGTAAGTTGTCTCGGGATTCTTCTGTAGTAATGCAGATCTTCAAGGTTGCCATCTCCCTGTGGCTCGTCTTTGTTCGCTGATGAGTTGTCGAATACATAGAGGAGTACTGATAAAGTTTGCAGTTTGTTGTTCGGGGCTCGAACTACAATAAGATTGTTTATCTGTAATATTATGTCTGAACTGCTAGATAGCGACGTACTAGCCGAAATGAAAGCGCAACTAGATAGCAGGGTAAAGGAATTACAGGAACTAAACAACATCGAGGAAGAGTGGAGGCAAATCGAGACTACGGTACAAGAAGCGATGAAAAGATGTTTAGGGAGAAAAACCAAGGGGAAACAAAAAATCTGGTTCGATGAGCAATGCAAGACGATATTACAAGTAAGGAACGAGGCTAGAATGAAAGTACTAAGACAAAGTACGGAAGAAAATAAGCGGGAATACGAAGAAGCAAGGAAAAGGTCCAAGCAAATACGCAGACAGAAAAAAAGAATGTATTTGGAGGCAAAACTGGAAACAGTAGAGCAAAAGTATGCAAATAAAGAACTAAGAAACTTCTATCAGGAAACGAAAAAAAGCCGCGAAAACTCAGCCCAACGCTATAACATATTTAAAAAACAAGGAAGGGGAAATGATAGGGAATACCCGAGAAAAGCTTAAGGTATTTAAGGAATACTACGAAAACTGATTTGGGATGAGAATGAGCAGGAGGAAGGGGAGATAGAGGAAGAGGAGAGAGGAAGAGAGCAACCGATCTGTAATAAAGGAACCAACGCAAGAGGAGATAATAGAAGAGATAAATAAACTAAAAAATAACAAAAGTACCGGGGAAAATGGAATACCAGCGGAAGTATACAAATGGGGAGGAGATAAACTTAAGCAGAAGATAGTTAACCCGATCACAAACGTGTGGAGAAGTGAACAAATGCCACTGGCATGGCATAACCCGATAATCTGTCTCATTCATAAGAAGGGTGATAGGTGCCAATGCGAAAATTACCGAGGAATATCGCTGCTGGATGTGGCATATAAGATTATTGGCGCGACTTGTCCGGAACAGACTGAGTGAATACCAATAGCGAGTAATAGGCGAATATCAAGGAGTATTCAAGAAAGGACGAGGCACCGCGGATCAAATTTTTACGGCAAAAATGATCCAGTACAACAGCTACGAGCAAAATCTAGGGCTACATATGTTATTTATCGATTTTCGCCAGGCGTACGGTACGATAATCAGGAGAAAACTCTACGAGGCCCTCAAAAAGCTGGGGATTCCAACGAAACTTATAAAATTAGTAAAAATGACCCTAATAAGGACTAATAACAAAATTTTGATAGATGGACGGGTAATGGAAAGTGTCACTGGAAATAAAGGTGTGAGGCAAGGGGACCCTATCTCCACGGTGCTGTTTAATTTTGTCCTAGAATTAATATTGAGGGAAAATGGTATTGAAGCGAGTGGAATAATTTACCAAAGAAGACATCAGGTAGTTGCATATGCAGATGACCTAGCTTTAATTACAAGATCAAGAAAGGAGTTAGAAATTGTATTTGGTAAACTGGAAAGCACAGCAAGAACATATGGGCTAGTAATAAACGAGAAGAAAACGAAGTATATGGAAATGCGTCAAAACATTGAGAGAGAGTCAGTGGTCAGCTTCAAGGTGGAAGGAATTGAATATAAATTCGAGAAGGTAAATAGCTTCGATTACCTGGGGGTGACACTAACAAATACCATAGATGAACGTGTAGAAATCCAAAAACGAATTACAAAGGGTAGTAAGGCGGTAGGTGCTATCAGCAATATATTGAAGGCCAAAGAAATCTCTAGAGCCGCGAAATTAAGAATTTACAAATTTTGCGAAAAAAGACGAGCCAGAGGGAGATGGCAACGGTCACGAAACCTTGAAGATCTGCACTGCTACAGAAGAATGTCGAGACAACTTACTGCAGCTGGCAGCTCTCAAAGAAGTCCAAAACTCACCCTTTGAAACATACATTCAGAAACTATCACCAAATCATCACAGCTTATGGAAAGCCACCAAAAGGTTCAAAAGACTCACGCAGCCAAATTCTGAGATAAGAAAACGCAACAACGAATGGGCTCGCTCTAACAAAGAAAAAGCGGATACCCTCGCAGATCACCTATCCACCGTCTTCCAAGCGCCCGAACCAACACCGGGAAATTTAAATAATGATATCAAAAATTTCCTTGATGTACCTTGCCAGATGTCGCCACCAATAAGGCCCCATAAGCCCAGCAGAAGTTAAAGCTGAAATAACCAAGCTAAACCAACACAAAGTCCCGGGCTATGAGCTAATAACCGGACAAATCCTGAAAATGTTGCCCCGCAAACTGTCGTCCTTCTTACAACGATCTTTAACCGAATGCTAAGTCTCTGCTACTTTCCTACTACATGAAAATACGACGCAGAAATAAGAATGATACACAAAAACGGTAAACCCCCTCATGAGACATCGTCATACAGACCTATAAGCCTATTGCCAATGCCTAGTAAAGTATTTGAAAGGTTGCTACCCAAAAAATACAGGACGACTATCAGCTAACCAACTACCAGTTTGGTTTTCGGCAAAACATCGTCACCTCAGTATTATCTTGCATTATATCACAAAACACCTGTTTTGGGAAATTGCGAAGAACATATTTTCCTTTATAACATACCTTCTTCATGTCGGATTTCTAAAATTTTTTTACCTTAACGTTGTCCATGCTGTAGGTGATGTTCTCTGTTATACAACATTTCTCCCAACTCAGCATTTTATTAATAATAGCGTTTTATTGTTTTGGATATAGAACAAAAATTTCCCTTTCCGTATATTTAGGAAAAAGTAATGGACATAACACATTTCTATAACATGAAGATCTTCTACATTCATTATTTCTGTTTCAAGTAGGTAATATTTATTACTCACGTAAGTAAGCATTTTCCAAAAAAAAAAGTAAACTTTTCAATTTCAAACTTTATTCGATTCAGAAAATAACCGACAATTCAAAGAATTCAAATAACACAACTAAAAAAAATTCTATGAATTTAAAATTATTATAAAATAAATGATGTAATATAAACAATTTTATGTTTCTGATGGATTTTGTTGGTTTTGTTTTGGTACTTTCTTCTTTTAATTTCTAGTTTTTGGTGTTGTTCCTCTTCACTGAACTCTTATGATTTCTGGCATCTTTACCTGCACTAACAATACGTGTGTTTTTATTTTTCCCTGTGGTAATTTTCTTTGGAATGTTTTTTATCTCTAACTATGTTTCATAAAAGATTCTTTCAGTATCATCAGGATACGATATATGACGTAATTTCAGTTAAGTGCTGTCGTTTTAAATCAAATATATTAAATCAGCCAATGGTACCTACATCACTGGAAAAATTATATAAGTCGCATAATATATCCTTTCGCCCATGTCTAGTTGAATTTTGTTGTTTCAATACACAAATTTTAGGTTTATGCATATCACCTTGACCCTTTGATCCGACGCCTGAAAGGGCATGAGGATAAGTGAAGAAGAAGAAGCATATCACCTTCAAAGATTTCTTTATATCCTAGATTATTCACATCTTTTTTTGTATAAATAATACGTTTCACTCTAGTGTATGGTATTGTGTCGTAACTGAATAGTTTACTAATTTTCTGAAAATTGAAGAAGTCGGTCTCTTTCATTTGCAATACTTTGAATTTAAGCTTCCATGATGAAGGAATTGTAACGAAGTTCTTGGCGACAACGCATTTTAAATTTGTCTAGGAAATTTTCGCGATGTTAATTCACCGTTGGAGCGCGCGCGGCGCTGCAAGTGGAGGTTAGCGAAGCGTTTCCCACTCCCAGAGAACCGAAGTGCGACCGGACCGAGCGAGACCCAGATGGAAAATTGATACAAAAGCAACTCCCGGAGGAAAAATCTTTAACTTTTGAGTCCAGATAAGAAGGAACAAGTCCAGCTTAGAAAACCTGTCCGGAACTGAAACTTATAATTCGAGTTCTGTACCCAAGTACAATTTACCCAAACCTGAGAATCCTGCATAAAATCCTGAGAAGTTCTGTCTTAATCTGGTGCAAACCGCATTCAGACAGCAATTACTTTTTCCTGTGCTCTAGCTTAGCCTGGGGTTGTAACCCCGCGTTTTGCTAAAAGCGATCCCCGTTTGAATTTTGGCCCGAACACTGAATTTATCTGGTTTGCACCGCATTCTGAAAGTGTATCCTACCCGTAAATAGACCCGAATAATTAAAGCAAATTCACGTATTTCACATCAACTAGAGAAACCCCACAGCGAAGGAATTTACTGCGAATAAAGCAATACAATTTTGTCGGCATGTGGCAACCTGAGCTTGAATTTTGAATCCGCTCTAAGAATTCCGCCGCATTTGAAACACCGACAAAACTCGCCGAACTACGACCGCTTAAAAATTCACAGACCCGATGCACCGCACCGTTGTTAACTTTTAGTAACTACACCGTAGATTCCAGTCTGATGTAACCTGTGTGTATTAATAACAACATTTGATTTATAATTTAGTACCAGTAACCTCAAATTCCGAGATCCCCGTGGATTCCAGCGAACGACAGCGTCCCAGTCCCGTGCGCAGCGAAAGGCGCACCCTTCGCGGCCCAAAGCTGAATTGCCGACATTCCAGGACCGGACTACGGCCAAATTAATTTCATTTAGAATACCCGTTTTATTTTGTGCTTGTTCATTTAACCCAGAATTTAGGATTTTTTTTAGTTGCATTTATTGTTATCCCAATCAAATACTTTAGTTAGGCTAGACTTCTACATTAATAGGAATAAACATTATAAATTTTATAACTAACTTTGTATCCAGCGAACCCTGGGCTATGAGCTTGCCCGGCACCCGAACCCAAGCATTATTACAGAATAGACAATAGAACTCTGACTAACGATCCCCGGGATTCCATATTTTTAAATTTCGAATGTTTTTGTGTTTTTCTATGCAACTATGTGCAGAATCTATTTCCTGGACATTACCACGTCTAAAGTTTTGTTCAACAATTTCAAGACCTTTACTGTCGTTGGACTTTAAGAAATGCTGTATAGCAAAACTCATCACGGAATTTCTATTTTGTGGCACGCAACTATCGGTCCATAAAATAAGCCTTTTTAAGTTTGGATTGTCTACCATTACTCGTTTCAAAATTCGAAACATTCCACTGGCGATATGAATGCCAGCACGTCCGGCAAGAAACTGGTGCCAAATTGCATCATAAACAATTTTGGTTTTATCCAAATAAGCAGTTAAGTTATAGCAAGAGAGCTCAGTTTTATAGTAGACATTTGAAACATTGGCCTTAGGCAGTGAAAAGGTATTTTGTAAATCAAAAGTTATTACCCCAACTGTTTCATCCTCAACAAACTTTTTTCTGTCTCTGTTCCTTTCTTGATTTCCAATATTTTTGCGTTTTATGTGTTCTTTGTTTTGCGATTTCTTCTTCAGTTGGTTCCTTTAGTATCTTAAACAGTTAGCACTTGTCGCAAAGATCCTTTTTGGGCCTGAAGAAGTTTATATTAAATTCCGTGTTAAATATCTCTGAGTACATATGAAATTTAACAGGATGTTCCGTTGAAGATCTGTATAAATCATAAATTTTACGTAAGTTTATACCACGGTAGGTTTTTGTCAAAATTAAACCATTTAATATGCCTTGCTTAACATTTTGGTAATGTATGATATATTTCTATTTATCGTTAAAATTTGGAATTCATTTCGGCAGAGTAGTTTTTGGAACGGGGGGGTACCATAAGTTCCGGACAAAATGGTAAATCATTATGGCGGTCATGCAACTCGGGCGGATAAGGCAAATCTACTTTCAAAACTCCAATGTGATTCATCGTCAACTTCGCTATCGTTAAAATTTTCTATTTCACGGTTCGAAAACAAAGTAAACTTTTAATTAGGAAGATGCTGAATCATGCTGTAATCGTACAAGTTGGTGGCATCAAGGTATGCGATGAGCACCTTCGGTTGGGTAGGATCGGAATTAGGCAGGAACTAATTGTTCGCTACCGCTTGCCTATCAGTACACACACAACTCCCGCACGAATTCCTTTTCCAAAAAAAGTAGAACATGTCCAGATCAGTCAAGAGTTCTAATTCAACCTTCATAAATTTAGCATCTCAACTGAAGCTAGGGGTAGTTAAAAAATGTGCGATGTGTCGATACTGATGTAATTGGAAGAAATTCCTCTCAATATGAAGAAGTCAATTAGATTTGGGAATTTATTGCTAACTGTCGGCCAATTCGTTGGTTTTCCAGTAGACTGACATACGCAATTGTCTTGTTTTATTGCATCATATAGCTCTTTCCCTTTGGTGGTGATAAGCCTGGATCCCCAGTAGGTATGCTTATCATTGAAATTACATTCAATTATGAAGTAATCTCCTAATGGGTTATTGCATCGTGATGTCAAGACCTCCAACACCACCTAAAGCTATTTTAATTCAACAAAATCAGATTCTCATCCAAAAGAATCAATTAAAAACCCAAAATGAAATTCAGCTATGGATTGCATGGCAACAAACCCATTATCATCAACATCTAAACAAATAGATAAAAAACTAGATGAAAAGGAAACTCTCTCACCACTACCGATAAATTTGGTTAACTTTTTTTAACAATTATTGCAAAATCACAACCACCGTCACTAACGAACAAATGGATAGACTGGGACGGATTTAGAACAGAAGTGCAAGAACGCATCAAATTGAACGTTCCACTAAGAACGACTGAACAGCTTGACACGGAAGCAGAGCTGCTCGTAACCACTAACTAACTAACTAACTAAGAAATGGGGAATTAAATTAAATGAGGCGAAGTCTACCCATATAAAATTCACCAACATAGGAATAGATTACTTGCCAATAGTAATCAGCTAGGGAACAATCTCCCACGCTAACACAGCGAGATACCTCGGGATGATATTGGATGCCAAACTTAGGTGGAAAGAACATTTCAAGAAAAAACGCGAAGAACTTCGCATCTGATTCAAAGCAATATGGTGGCTACTTGGTAGATATTCTGAGCTTTCACTACATAATAAGTTATTGTTGTATAACCAAATTCTAAAACTAGTTTGGACTTACACACCGTAAGTCTAGGGTGCACAAAAAAAATTTAACTTTAAAATTATACAAACTTTCCAGAATAAAGTACTTTACAGCATCGTTAATGAGCCATGGTACATCAGAAATGAAGACATCCACAAGGACCTGAAAATGCCTTCGGTCAGTGAGGAAATTAAACATAAAGCGAAACCACATGAACACTAACATATCAAAGTGCTACAATTACTCGATAACAATGGACTTGTTCGCAGGTTAAAAAAGCAAAAACCATTCGAACTAGTGTAAGCTAAAATAACTGAACAAAACAAAAACAAAGCTTGTGAAAAAAGCGTTTTAAAATATGCGGAGCGCGTCAATGGGAGTACGTACATCAAAACGTTGTGACTTGTCTGGATTTAAGACTTAGATTTAAGTAGGAATTATTAGAATTAAATTGCTAGATAGTTTAAACTAGTTGCAATGCATGCGCCATCTGGCTTAATTAAAAAAATATTTTCATTCTTTGTACCTTAATAGCAAAAGAACCTTTAATAACCCACAACATACCCGATATTCCATTTAATAAAATTGCATGAAACATCTTGGAACGTTTTAGTAAAGATTATCTTGATATGTAAGACTACTTTACAAAATGGTTGAAGATCATACCACTTATTAGAGAAAATAATAAGTAAACTAAAAACTATATTTGTTATATTTCTAACAAATACACAGAACTTTTCGATTGCTTTCTACATTATATTACAGGCACACAAAAAATCTTACAAATATTACTGCATAAAACATGATAATTAACATGTTAAAAACTTAAAAATGCTTATACCTATTAATAAATTTAATTAGGTATATCATAAAAATTGACAATCAGTCAATCATCAATTGTGCACTGAAACGGTTCTTTTATTTCCTGCATGAATTCGTCTATGTTTCTCCAAATTAATCTTACCGATAGGTTTCTCGCCAGTATGAGTTTTCATGTGTCGTTGCAAGCTCCTCTTGTGTGCACTTTCAAAGTCACACATACTACATTTGAATGGTTTCTCGCCAGTGTGAGTTCTCATATGTACAGGCAATTTACTTTTGTGCGCAGTTCGATAGTCACATATGTTGCACTTGAAAGGTTTCTTGCCTGTATAAGTACTCATATGACTTGGTAAGTTACCCTTTTGTGCACATTCAAAGTCACATTCATCACATTTAAATGGTTTCTCTCCAGTGTGACTTCTCATATGTACAGGCATTTACTTTTGTATACAGTTCGATAGTAACATATGTTGCACTTGAAAGCTTTCTCTCCTGTATGAGTACTCACATGACTTCGGAAGTTACTCTTCTGTGCACTTTGAAAATCACATAAGTTGCACTTGAAAGGTTTCTCGCCGCTATGAGTACTATGGTGCTAGGACTTATTAAAAGGTCTTAACACCAAATAACGTATAAATAAAATACACAATTGGAGAGATCAATTTATTAACGTTTTGCTTTTGATAAAAATAATCGGTAACTATTTACATAAAATACATAACAACGGAAACATAACAACCCCAGACGACCCGACCCGCACAACAGGACTCATATGACTTTGTAAATTACTCTTCTGTGCAGTTTTATAGTCACATATAACGCACTTGAACGGCTTAACTTCTGTATGAGTTCTCATATGTCGTTGTAAGCTCTTCTTGTGTGCACTTTCAAAATCACATATACTACATTTGAAAGGTTTCTCTCCAGTGTGAATTCTCATATGTACAGGCAATTTACTTTTGTGCACAGTTCGATAGTCACATATGTTGCACTTGAAAGTTTCACGCCAGCATGAATACTCATATGACTTCGTAAGTTACTCTTTTGTGAACATTCAAAGTCACATTCACTGCATTTAAATGGTTTCTCTCCAGTGTGAGTTCTCATATGTACAGACAATTTATTTTTGTGCGCAGTTTGATAGTCACATATGTTGCAATTTAAACGTTTCTCGCTTACACGAATGCTCATATGACTTCGTAAGTTACTCTTTTGTGAACATTCAAAGTCACATTCGTTGCATTTATATGATTTCTCTCCTGTGTGAATTTTCATATGTTCTCTTAAGCAATTCTTCCGTACACTTTGATGACTACATACATCGCACTTGAGAGGTTTCTCTCCTGTATAAGTTCTCTTATGTTTTTGTAAGTTACCCTTCGTTGTGCATCTATAATCACATATAGTACAAGATAAAGATTTTTTTTCTTTATGTATTTTCCTGTGCTTTAATTTTTCTTTACCGTTAAAACTGTGTGCACTTCTAAGTGATTTGTTTGAAATTTCCCAAGTATGAGTTGTAATACTTTGCTGCAATTTGTACTTCATCTGAGATTTTGTTAAAGGGTCTATTTTTGGATATCCTGCATTATTGTAGACATTTTCCGTTTTTATATCTAGTTCGTCATGCAAAGATTCCAGCTTGCTGGAGAAATCATAATCATATTTAGTTTCGTTTTGTAAATGTGATACTTCCGATCCTAATTCCCTTGTTCGCGTCTGTTTCTCTGAAACACATAAATATATTTAATACAATTTACTGAATAACTGCTTTCTAAACACAATAAAACAAGGTAATGATAAGTAGATGCAAACTATGCCCAGTGGTGGCTCGTGAGATAAGAAAGTTGGGGGGCACAAGAAAAAACTTACCTATTTTTTGTACATAAAATCCATTCTCCTATTTTTCATGCTGGAAAAGACGTCTATGACTTTGTTGTCAAAATCCGGGATAGACTGGACGAACTTAATCGTACGTTCTTCTACAGGTACCGATTCCCAAACACTTTTGAACTAGAAGTAATCTCTTGGTAGAGTGGACATGACGCGACTCATAAGTAGCAAGTCCGGTAATTCGGTTTTCGCTAATCGCTTTAATTCCTCATTTAGCTCGGTAAAATTTTTCTACAAACGCGCAACATGCGTCGCTATATCTTCTGTTGCATTTTTTTCTCACGTGGTGAAAAACTGCTCCAACAGTCTATCGACCCTCTGACCGGAACTTTGTTCATACACCGACACTAGCTTCTCCCACGTGGCTTTGGCGGATTCGCAAGTAGTAACCAAATCGGCGTTAGTATCGTTCATACTACTTACTAAAATTAATTGCGCCAGAGCGTCGGCCTTTATAAATACTTTCCTTTCCGTTTCATACGTTTTCCGTTGAGCTTCTGTAACGCCCTCACCATTAGGTTCCACGTGTTTAACTTGACTTCCGTTAACAACGTCTAAAACATCCTGATGTCTCAGCAACAATTTAATTTGCTTCTGCCATTTACTCCAATTTGCAGCTCCTTGTAACTTGTCAATTTGCGCTTTAAAATCCATTTTACCGATCTCCCGTCGCGATTTCGATTAGATACGATGCAGATCACACTTTTTACACGATTTTTAGTTCAAACACAGATGCAAAAACGTCTGGGCCCATAACCTGATGAGATAATAGCAAAAAATACACACACCGATACTAGGCAAAGTAAAAACTTATTTATTAAACAAGCTACAAATACGAGACACTGTTGCTTACTCGAAGGATGACACCAGAAGCAAGGGACGAGTTCTCTCAGCATGAAATTACATGTTCCCAGTAAGCCTAAACAGTTTTACCATCTTACAAACTACATAAATTACTAAATATTTTGTAACCCTAACACTTGTGTTTCCTTAAATATGTGACATCAGTCCAATATATTTTGGATTATGTAATGAAAACTATAATTTTATGTCATGCCCATGTTCATGCAAAATAAAATTACAGTTTCCCATGCTTTAGAATTTATTAATTGTTATCACTCCGTCAGAGTCAGTACAAATTATTTTAAGTTACAAGTACAATGGTTTTCACCGTGGATCAAAAAATTGTATGACTGATTCGTATTTTCGGATTGGTGTTCGGGAAAATGGGGAATCGATTAAGAGGATAAATTTCGACAACAGTTTGTACTGTAGTTTAATTGACGATGTTCGTCAACGTGCGCATGACGAGCCTACGAAATCTTTACGAAAACTGTTCCAAAATGTTTAACTATCTTCAGGTACCTGCCATACTATTTTCAAATAGGATTTGACAGCATTTTCAAACAAAATTCTAACTTTACATGAATTGCTACCAACAGATAACAACAGGCACACTTTATATTGTTGGTGAACAATTACCAAATGCTGAATTTAACTTTCTTTTCTGAGGTTTGCACTGAAGGTGACCAGAAGTCCCGATTTTTCGGGATTTCTTCCCATTTTTGGTTAGATGTCCCGGTGTCCCCAAGAAGTGTTTTTGGGACTATTGTAAGTCCCGATTTTTAGTTGTACCGATCTGGTCATCTTAGGTTTCGTTCACCCTTTCAGGCAATGTTACTTAACGAACCATGAGGTTATGGAGTGTTGACAACTCTTAGATATTTCGTGAAACTCCCCTGCACTCGTTAAAAGTTTGTGTTTGATTGCTGTGTCGTGAAGGACCTAATTGGCCCAATATTATTTCACGACACCGCTACTGCTTGGAGATATCGGTATAACATATATGATTTTATAAATCGGCAGCATGAACAAAAATAATACTTTTTTTTTAGCAGGACCGTAAATTGTCTTTGTAAATTTTATGATAACAGATTAATCAGTTTATTATCCTATCCAGAACGAAAACGTCAGTCACTTCGAGAACCAACTCTAGTTTATAAGCCATATGTTCCTTGTTATACCAATAACTAATAGATATTATAATATTCGGTGGTCTTTTACTGCCGTTATTAACCAAGTGTTTAGCAAATTGCAGTTGCTCGGGCCGGATACTGGGCATGATTGGTGGTGCTGGTGGGCCGGTGTGTGCTCACGGCCGTAGTTTGGAGATCCCTGATTATTATAGCACTGCAGAGACATAGTAGTTAACTTCTAACAAATACAAAGAACTTTCATATTGTGTTATTGCATAAATATTTTACAGGCACATGAAAAATTTTACAGAAATATTATTGAATAAAACAACATTTTCACAACAACATGCCAATTAACGTGTTAAAAGTTTCAAAATGCTTATACATATTAATTATTATTATCATGTCATTTAAACTTATTCCTCATTGAAAAACCAATCATAAATTATGCATTGAAATAGGTCCTTTCTTTCCTGCATAGATTCTTATGTGCTGCTGCAAATTAATATTACGTGTACTTCTATAGTTACATTCATTGCATTCGAAAGATTCCTCTCCTGTATGAGAGAACATATGATTTCGCGAACTCTTTTTGTAGACACTTTCAAACACACACTTATTACCTTGGAATGGTTTCTCTCCTGTATGAGTTTTTATATGTTCTTGCAAGTTTCTCTTCAGTGCTCTTTTGTACTCTTCTAAGGTTTCTCTCCTGTATGCGTTCTTATATGACTTCGCAAGCTACGCTTGTAAGCACTTTGAAAGTCACATATATTGCACTTGAAGGGCTTCTGCTCTGTATGAGTTCTCATATGTCGTTGCAAGTGACTCTTCTGTGCACTTTCATAGTCACACTTTTCGCACTTGAACGGCTTCTCTCCTGTATGAGTTCTCATATGTCGTTGCATGCTCTCCTTATGTGCACTTTCAAAGTCACACATACTACATTTGAACGGTTTCTCTCCAGTGTGCGTTCTCATGTGTTCAGGCAATTTATGTTTGTGTGCAGTTCGATAACCACATATATTGCACTTGAAAGGTTTCTCTCCTATATGAGTACTCATATGAATTTGTAAGTTACTCTTGCGTGCACTTTCAAAGTCACATACATCGCATTTGAACGGCTTCTCTCCTGTGTGAGTTCTCATATGTTGTTGTAAGTTATGCTTTGTTGTACATTTACAATCACATACATTACAAGATAAGGATTTTTTTTTTTTATGTATTTTCCTGTACTTTAATTTTTCTTTACCATTAAAACTTTTTGCACTCATAAGCGATTTGTATAAATTTTCCCTAGTATGAGTTGTGATACTTTCCTGCATATTATACTTCATCTGAGATTTTGTTAAAGCATCTATTCTTAGATATTCTTCATTACTGTCGAAATTTTCAGTTTTTATATCTAGTTCTTCATGCAACGATTCCAGCTTGATGGAGAAATCATAATCATATTTAGTTTCGTTTTGTAAATCCGATACTTCCGATCCCAATTTCCTGGTTTGCTTCTGTTTCTCTTTCTCTGAAACACATAAATATATTTAATACAATTTACTGTATAACAGCTTTCTAAACACTATACAACAAGGCAATGCTAAGTAGATGCAAACCTTGCCGTTATTTAATAAATAACAATTTATTGTTCATTCAGCTCTGCCGTATATAAACAAACTGTCAATATTTTTTGTTAATTGTAATAGCTTTTATGTTATTACGGTTGTTACAAATTTAATCATACAAATACAAAAGTTTTCGTTAGCTTTTTTAAATGAGATCCTGTCTTGATTATTTATTTTATTGTGCAACATAAATTTACCATCTGTTCCAAATTCAGTTTCAGATGATTCTTGCTTAACGTTGGAATGATGCAAGAGATTGCATGTAGGATTGTAGGTATTTAATATCGAGGCGGCACTGGTAACATCAGGTTTGGTATCATCAGTATTGCATGTTGGATTCATGTTAATGTGCTCGTTTTTATATGGTACTAAAATCAACTCTACTAAATTGTGATTGTATAACATAAATAAGTAAAAAAAAGAACTCACTTTATTGCAGGACAATGTGATAAAGAGAATTATAATTTTCTGTTAGTGTCACTAAAACGCACTTTCAACAAGAATGCTCTAAATGTTTGTCGCTGGACCAAACATTATTTTAGGTTATATATTTGGCGTGTTATTTTTCATCATGTGAACTACTTTAAAATGGTGTACAGGATGATCAAGAATTACTATAACAACTGCAGATTCGCCAATCTACGAAAATAAGAGAAGGCGAACTAGAAAGCAGAAACGAAATTTTAATAGCATTTTAATATTCATGCGAAAATGAATCTGATTTCGATATTTTTCTTCATCTTTTATTTAGAAATATGGAAAACATACTGGTCGAAATTCAGCTGAAGATGATTGACTTAAAGAGTAATGCCAAACTAAAAAACACTGTTAATGATAATTAGTGCAAAAATAATTTTCCATCTGAAACCGTTCTACCGTAAGTTATACATGCTCAACAGATAATGGCTTTGTTCGTAAGTTTGTACCATTGCAAACACTGATCGTTGCGTATTTGTTGTGTATTTTCTATTTTCAATGGACGTTCCATCACCAATTCAAAACGAAAGGTATAAAAGGAAGTTCCAAACAGTAGGTGGCAATGTATAAGGTTCTTCCGCATTAAAAGGGTTTCGGTTCGGTGCTACCGTTTACATTTTACGCCTTAGTTAAGCTCACTTAACGCCAGGCCTTGCTCCATATCACCAGCTTCCGGAAATTCGTATTCGGACTTTAATAATTATTACTTTAGGTTTGTGGAATTTTAGAAATGTTTATTTTCAGATAGGGGTTACGTCCGCTAAATTGCTTTCCTTGTCATATTTTATTCGCCTGAGAACTTTCCCTCGTTCGAGTTTTCTCAAATTATTTTGACCTGTTGTCTAAATCATGTAAAACAATATTGTAATTTATTTTAGTATTTTCTTGATTTACCTAATTAATCTGTTGACTAATTGTGAGTCAGTTATAGATTATGGTCTTATCTCAATTTTGCGATATTCACTTAAGTATTTAATTAGTGGTTTATGCAGCTTAACTGATATTTACTGTGGTTTCACAGAATTTTGAGTAATTCATTATGTTGGGTCAGATATTGAGTTTACCATTTGGTTATTTATTGCTACCTACTATTTGTCATATAAGATAGTATTTACGTTATGAATAATTTTTGATAACCTAGGCTTCGCCTTAGAATAACTTTAATAACTTGGGCTTCTTCTTAGAATTGTAGGGCCACTCATATACAGAGTAGGTCACTCGTTTCGCAAACGAGTTAGCCGTGGTGAACACACCGAAACCACGGAACAAGGCATAAATGTTCATTTATGCCTTATTCCGTGCCGAAACGTTCCAGTGAGTTACTCGTTGGTAATAATTCAGTGTTTCCGGTCTGTTACCAGAAATTTAGTTTTTTGTCCTGGCTTTACCCTGTAGTGGCTAGTGTGAAGGTTTTTTGTAACACAGTGCACAATAACATGATGATTTGAAATGCTACAAGCATTTAGATTCACATGGTTTAAGCCGTGGGTGTTTTTGTATCTCGATGACTGGTAGCGTTGTATATTTTTGAAAAAATTTTAGTTTTTCGTCTCCCTTCACATGCATCGTGGTTGTATTTCGTAGTATTTGTTCTAAAGTTTGGTGTAAAGCTGTCTTGCCAATTGATACGGTGATAATTTTTTATTAATCAAGTTGGTTGTTCTGGGCGTCCAGTGGTAATAAATAGAATCGAAATGAGGGTTAAAAAATGTGGAAGCCATTTCAGGTAATTGGTGATATTTTGGAAACCTAAACACCCGCACAATTTTCACATTGTAGTTTCAAATTTTTAAATTTGTTGCAAGATTGGCAGCTGTTTGTTACAATTTTGAATTCTATCCCATGCCGCAAGTTTTCTTGTTATTTCTATAGACTTTGAGATTCTTCTCAAATAGATTTTTCTGCGACAGCTTATTCTTCAACCGCTTGCTACGACGATATCAAGAAGACTGAGCTAAAGTTTCTTTTAGAGTTATTTAACCGCTTTGATTAGAGCGTTATAGGTAAACAGTTTATCGTGAAGAACCAAGCAACACACAGTTGTATTGCCTATAAAGTTGTTTTGAACACATCTTTTTACGCAGAACGCCATCCCCAGTTTGGTTTTATATTCCAAATTACCAGTTATTGTTTTAATAAAATTCCAGCGTCGTGTGAACGAGCGCGCTCCTCCAAGGCTTGTCAGCAAGTATCTTATCAGCTGCATGCCTGTGGGGAAGCTCTCGATGTAACTAATAAGCGATGTCGATGTTTTTGGTACTCTGCGTCTGGATGATTAATACTTTGATTACCTTGGGCAGATCTTTTCGGTCCTTTTGCGCTCGGTTCGCAACACTAATATCCTACAGCATGAGCTTCAAAAGGTAATTTATTTATGAGCGTTAAGTAGGCCTAAATGTAGGCAACTCCTTTACTACCTACTATTTGTTTCCATAACGACGGAAATTAATACAGGATAAATAAAGCCCTCTTTCCCATTTATCAAATTTATCCTGTAGTAATTTCCGTCGTTCTGGAAACAAATAGTAGGTAGTAAATTGAGTTACCTTCATTTAGGCTCTTCTTAAAGAATCTTTGAGAAGCTCTATCCCTGAAAGGAAACACTTTTGACCATACATTTATTAACAAAAAAATGTTTATATTCACGTATACTTTAAGCCGTAGAAGTTTGTCCCTGCAATTCATTAACACCCTGCATAATGTTTTAACTTACCTATATATAAACGTGTGCCTTTAACGCGCTATTCAGTTTCAAAGTTCTTGGCAAGAAATTTTTTTTAAACAAAGGACTACGTTGAGCACTTTGGATAATAACGTGTAACGGTCCGCCCACGTGGTGAACGGTTGCCTGGTTTTAGGTCAGAGCCAGAAGTTCGTAATAACATGCGTAGAGACTGTAATGGTTATAACAGAATTTTTTTTATTTAAATGTTACAATAAAAAGCAAAACATTTGTGATTCTGGTGTTATAAAGAAAATAATAATATATTCAAAATCCTGGACGGTACGCCACTAGATGGACTGAGGAAGTCGGGTCACTGGCCAGGTAGATTGCGATCCAGCTGTGGGCCGCGAGCAGCATGTGTGTCCTGTATTTACATAAACAAATATGTTGCCACCTGGCAGTTATTTTAAATATGTTTAGCAACATGTACTTCGAAAATTATTAATCTAAACCTTTGCAGTGTTCACACATTGGTTATAATAACCCACATAACCAAAGTTAACCTTGACTGTCCAAAACCTGATCATTTCTTAACCTGGAAACTTGACCTACCCGGGGTAACTTATAGGCATCCTTTGTGCATCCGCAGCGGTTACTACAGTATCCATATTACTTGTTTATTGAAGGTATCGTCTAAGATAAGTTCTGATATTCCTTTGACATTTTCCTTCACTAACTTTGGACAACGCTCCAGTTTCCCTTGAGGTCAACAGTTAATCCACGGAAATTTTCACATATGAAGTAAAGTTAATTGAGAAAATATAGCGGAAACGATATTTTAAGAATCGTTAGCTGATGTTATGGTATTTGAATAATAATATGGTTTCCATGAAATTTGTCCATACAAGTATTCGGTAAACATGGAGCACCATATTGTTTAAAATTATCTATAATTCTAATCGTCATTGTATTATATCAAAATATTTTAATAAGTATATTACTGTTAGGCCGTATTTAAGGTTATTAATCAAACATTTTGTTATTGTACAAATTTTTGAATTATATGCTTGTGTAGTGGACGTCACACCCCCGCTTAATGTATAAACACAACTGTCTCCTCTTCGCACTCTATCTAGGATTCATTGCACAATAAGTAGGACAGAGTAAGAAGAACTGACGGACCAGAAAAACAGTCGTGTTGACTAACGCACGTGGTCTTCGTTTGCAAAAATATGCGGTTACATTTTACTAGTAAAATGACATTCTTCTTAACTACCATTAAGCCAACTATTGTGATAAACTCTTCTTACGTAAAAGGTGACCGTTAAATGCTTGCAGTAGGTATTTGTTCAAATTAATCCATGGCCAAATAGCAATAAAGTTGAGGAATATCCAAGTTTCTTCTAGAATCATTTTAGATTAGTCATAGGTACACTTACGTACTTGTCTTTAAAATTTCCAGCAGAACCGAATTTACTTAAAGTATTATGAAAGGGATAAGTAGTTGGATTAAAACATTCTATTATTTTTATTTAGTGGGTATTAGGGGGTTTTCTTAGAAAACTTAACATCCGAATAGGTAATAAACGTGGACCGTTGCAAAACATGAATTATTTTTTGCACCGTAAGGCCGTAAGGCATGCGCAGTATTTCTCGGGGATCAAAGCATGGCTATTCTGTAATCTTTCCTTTCGAGAAGTAGCATTTCGATTTTCAGTTAGTATTCGCAAGTTCTGAAAAAATTTTTGGATGACAATAAAATTATCAGACATACCTATGCTCTGCCTGAAGACAAATCGTCCAGAGTAGTGCTTAGAAATTTACACCATAGCACAGACCAAAAAGAAATTGTAGAGGCTCTATCCGAGTTGGGACACACAGCAAAAAATGTTACAAACGTAATAAACAGGCAAACCAGGTCACCACGAAATCTATTCTTCATTGATCTAAAACCCAATAAAAACAACAAAGAAATTTATGATATCTCACGTTTACTTAATGCTGTAGGAAAGTTTGAACCACCTAATAGAAAAACTACCTTAATAGTGCAGTGTAAACGATGCCAGATGTATGGACACACAAGGAATCAGTGCACTCGCCCATACAGATGCGTAAAATGCGCTGGCGACCATGATTATAGGACATGCAATAAAAACAAAAAAGATGGCAAACCTGCAAAATGTGTGCTCTGCGATGGGGAACACCCTGCAAATTATAAGGGGTGCCAAGTTTACACAGAGATAATAAGAAGACGGTTGCCAAATCGAAATGGAGTAGCGCTAAACCAACAAAAAGCGCAAAACGTTGAAGCAAACGTAAATCATAACACCAAAATTGGTATTCCTTCAGAGAGTACCCCACAGACAAATTTCGCCGACAACATTACTGGCACATACAATTATCAGCCCAGCGGACAAGTACTCGTGGCCAAACCCGGGATTGAAACCACACCGACAGACACACAAACGCTGGCACAAATATACAATCAACTGGCAAATGCAAACCTCATTATAATGTCAATGCAACAGACAATTAATAATCAACAAAAAACAATAAACGACCTAGCAGCTGAAATTAGATGCCTGAGAGATACTCTAACAAAAAAATAAAATGGCGCCAATCTACAAGTTAGCTCTATGGAACGCAAACGGCCTTGAAAATCATAAGGCCGAAGTAGCTACCTTCCTCCAAAATAATCAAATAGACATTCTATTAGTGAGTGAAACCCACTTTAATCACAGAACGCATTTTAAAATACCAAATTATAACATTTACGGTACCCAACACCCTGACGCGGACAGACGTGCAAGAGGCGGGACAGCCGTACTAATAAGAAAACATATTAAACACCAAGAACTTCCAAAATATGACAAAGACTACCTCCAAGCAACAAGTGTGGTGATTAGTGACTGGCTAGGTCCTTTAGTAGTCTCAGCCGTTTACTGCCCAACAAATTACAGACCGAACAAAGAAGGCTTTGCAGAATTTTTCGATTCCCTTGGAGGACGTTTCCTCGCCGGAGGGGACTACAATGCAAAGAACGTCCAATGGGGTTCACGAATCTCACCACTTGGCAGAGGAAGGGTATTGCTCGAAATCATTCAGCAAAAACAACTTGGATACATATCAACATATACACCAACGTACTGGCCATCTGATCCACAGAAAATCCCGGATCTCCTCGATTTCTTTGTCAGCAAAGGCATCCCAAGAGGATATCTCGATGTAAAGCCTAGTCTAGATCTAACATCAGACCATACATCAGTAATCCTTACTGTTAGTGCCACTATTATCGAGAAGATAAAAAATCCATCGCTGTACAACAATAAAACAGACTGGGACTTCTTTAGAGTCATCATTAACGAGAAACTAGATCTGAATATCCCACTGAAATCTGCTGAAGATATCGAAAGTGCGGTGGAAATCCTGGTAAAGAACATCCAAACAGCGGCACTACAGGCTACCCCACACATATTGGCACCCAGGAAGACCCAAAATTGTCCTGTGGTGATCAAACAAAAGATTGCAGAAAAGCGTCGTTTGAGAAGAATATGGTTCCGCACCCGTCACCCTGACGATAAGCGGCGTTTGAACCAAGCAGCACAAGAATTAAAACATTCGATCTATTCACTTAAAAATGAAGCTTTTCAAGAATATCTGGAAACCCTCAGCCCATCAGCCGATAAAGACTACTCGCTTTGGAAAGCCACGAAACGTCTAAATCGACCTAGAAAACAAATGCCACCACTCCGTAATGAAGACCGCTCCTGGGCACGCACAGACGTAGAAAAAGCAGAAGCCTTTGCTAGACACTTAGAAAATGTGTTCCAACCTCTACCTGCAGCAACTGAAGATAAAGAAGTTCAAGGCTATCTGGAGTCACCATATCAGATGTCTTTACATATAAAACCGTTTACAACAAAAGAAATAAAAAATACAATCAGCAAAAACCTTCACCCAAGTAAAGCTCCGGGGTACGACCTTATTACTGGTCGGATCATAAAGGAGCTACCCAGAAAGGGACTTGTAATGATTACCTGTATATTTAATGCAACGCTGAGACTGGGCTACTTTCCAGCCCAATGGAAAGTCTCTCAAGTAATCCTAATCCACAAACCAGGCAAACCGGATAATGATATTAGTGATATTACGTCTTATAGGCCAATAAGCTTGCTGCCAATATTATCGAAACTGCTAGAAAAAATGATAACAAAACGATTAGTACAAATAGTTAACGAAAATCAGCTTATCCCAGACTTCCAGTTCGGCTTCAGGAGGCAGCATGGTACAGTAGAGCAAGTCCATAGATTAGTCGATATAATAAATACCACGTTTGAAGAGAAAAGTTACTGTTCAGCTGCGTTCCTGGATGTTAGTCTAGCTTTCGACCGGGTTTGGCACAAAGGCCTAATGCACAAGCTAAAGAAAGCACTTCCTCACATGCTTTACGTTATCCTAAAATCATACCTGGAAGAACGACACTTCCAAGTGAAAATTGAACAGGAGATAACTGGTCTGTTCCCTATAAGAGCCGGTGTCCCTCAGGGTAGCGTCCTGGGACCAACCCTCTATCTATTGTATACTGCAGATCTACCTACCGATGGCCATACAGATACTGCAGCATTTGCTGACGACATAGCAATTACCGCAAGACATTCCGATCCAGTAGAAGCTTCCCGGCTCCTCCAGGAAAATCTAAACAGGATACAACTGTGGACAGATAAGTGGCGCATCAAACTTAACCAAAGTAAGTCAGTGCATATTACCTTTACTAAATGTCGAGGGATCCCATCTCAAGTCACTATTAAGCAACAACCAGTACCGCAAAAGGATAGTGTTAAGTACTTAGGCTTGCACTTAGACAAAGGTCTCATGTGGCGCACACACATCTTAAAAAAGCGCTATCAGCTTGGTGCTAAACTTCGTGAGTATTATTGGTTAGTCGGGCGTAAATCAAAGCTATCACTCTCAAATAAATTGTTAATTTATAAGGTGATCATAAAACCAGTGTGGTCGTAGCTGTGCAGCTCTGGGGCGCAGCCTCAAATTCAAACATTGAAATCCTTGAAAGGCTACAATCCAAGATACTTCGAGCTATGGTCAATGCTCCCTATTTCATACCAAACAAGGAAATACGTGATGATTTGAATATACGTTCAGTTAAAGAAGAAATTGTTAAAACCAGTGCCAAATACTTAAAGAGACTGGAAGTGCATCCCAACTCATTAGCTGTTGGTTTACTAGACAAAAGTGTATATGAGTACAGACTAAAAAGGAATATACCGTTACATTTACCACATAGATATTAAGCATGCAATAGTAGCAATGCTATGTCACCATGACTGAATATTTCATAGAGTTAGTGTCACTGGACACCCACTCTCACGTCATACTTTGTTTCTCTCATTCTATTTTTGTTTATCAGCAGATTTGCTTATTGTTATGTAAACAGATTGCAAATAAATTCGATACAAAAAAAATTATGAATAAATTAATTAATTAATCACACGAGGTTGGTAACTGCAAGGAGGCAAACAGTGAAACTGTATCACGATATGCAGCAGAGCAGAAAAAACAAAAAGAACAATCCCTGGGGTGGTAAGCCTTATAGGGAAAAGCTTTAGAGAAAACATTCGTAAATCATAGAAAAATATTCAAAAGCAGAAAAGTCAGCACAGATAACAACGTGTGATGCCAAAACGACGGAAGGAAGAAATGGAAAAATTTTTAACGAACATTGTAAAAAATTATTGCAATGAACATAAACGACCATATTATTGTTACAAGGGATTTGGATACTCGATTAACTAGTGGAAAATACTTTATTGTTTGGAGCATTCACTGTAAGTGATAATCCAAAACGTCTTAAAAGTTTCATACTACATAACAGATTGAACACTTCTTTCGAGATAAAGAATGGAGAGGAATGAAGTTGCTCATATACGAGCCCTGTCCCATAAGTGTTGGCCCAGTCATAAAAAAAATGCATTTCTTATATTTGAGCTCAACTGGAGAAGCTGCATCCAATCGCATTATGATTTTTTACGTTTATACTTACTGTCTCATCTCTTATACAAATTGCAACATTTGTAGCAATTTTTAGACTAACTCGCTGGATATTTAAAAAGACGTAAGTATACTTGGTGTAATTTAACGCACAAATCATAATCATACTATCTTCGGGTTACGAAACAGATGCAAGTATTTGACAACTTGCAGTTGTTATTAGTGTCGTTAGAACATTAATAAAGTGAATTTGCTCGAGATTTATTGTTACAATGGTGCGAGGTAAGCCTGTTACTGAAGATGTGCGTAAAATAATCGTTTCCTTGTCACAATCGGGAAAATCTGCGTCTGAAATTGGAAAACTTGTCAGTTTGTCAAGATATACAATTCGCAACATCATTAAGTTATTTAAAACAACCAAATCTGTTGCACAAAAGCCTATTCCTGGAAGAAAATCTGGCGTTACTGATACTAACCGAAGAGCTTTACGTCGAATTATACAACAAAACCGGCGTTCCAATTATAATGAATTAAGTATTTTGTGGAGTGAAGCAACAGCAAAACAATTTTCAAAGTCCACTTGCAACCCAACAGCAATAAAAATGGGTTACAGGACCTGCAAGGTAAATCTAATTGCATTTTTGTTTCTGTAGAACCATATCACATCAATTTTCAGGCAAAAGAGAAACCTCTGCTTACTAAAAAACAAAAAAGGGATAGGTTACGATGGGCAAAACATCACATTAATTGGACCCCAGTCCAATGGGCCTCAGTACATTGGAGTGATGAGTCACGTTTTGAAGTTTATACAGGTGATAGTCGGAGTAGGGTTATACGATCCAAAGAAGAGGCTTTTCATTCTGATTGTTTGAAAAGAAAAGTTAAGTTCCCTGCTTCCGTAATGGTTTGGAGGTCGATGTCGTCCAGTGGAGTAGGTAAACTACACTTTGTAGAAGGGATTGTAAACGCTGCAAAGTATATTGACATTCTGGAAGATAAACTAAGACCTAAATTTGATGAAGCCAGGCAAGCTGGAATCGAACTTATTTTCCAGCAGGACGGCGCAGCCTGTCATACGGCCAAAAAAGTGAAAAGTTGGTTTTTGGAAAGAGAAATTTCACTATTAAAATGGGTTTCTAGCAGCCCAGATCTGTCCCCTATAGAGACATTATGGCACATCATGAAAAAAAAACTTCGTGTGCAACCTGCAAGGACTGTATCAGAGTTGCGCTCTCGCCTGCAAAATATCTGGAATAATTTTACAGTAGCTGAATGTCAGAAGTTGGTGGAAACCATGCCCCGTTGGATAAAAGCAGTTATAGCAAAAAAGGGGGACGTTACACAGTGGTAACTGTAGGAACCAAGTATTAGTTGTATAAAAGCATAATCATCAAAAAGTAATTAATCACAATTTTTTGTTTGTTTCTTATATTATACTTAATGTGGATCAGTGATTTCCTTTATTTAAGGCATTAAGTTATAATTCAGTGAAAATAAATTAGTAGGTGTTTTGATTTTTTGCTTAAATAAGTCATTTCAATGATTTTATGCAACTGGGCCAACACTTATGGGACAGGGCTCGTATTACCCATAAATATGGAAAACAAATACAAAACATTCATGCCCGTAGAGGGCAGCTACAACTGCTAATTTCTGAAATAAAATATGGAATCCCAAAAAATCAATATATGACAATTTTAACAAGACAGTTTACAAATATTTCAATTAGAAAATTGAAAAGAATGAATTAATATAAAATACAAGAAAAAATGGCTACACACATGGAAAAAGAATGGACAAATGAGTAGCACAAACTGTAAACAACAATTTCCAGGTCACGAGGAATGAGAATTAAATGATAAAAGAACGGGTCAAAGTAATAAAGCAACCTATTAAAGAACGAAAAAGGACCGCTATCAACTACCCTTATAAAAAAAGACAATGAGACCTAGAAAAAATTAACAAACAAGCCAGAAGTATAAAAAAAGACACAACGGTGATTGAGAAAAATATGCAAAACAGTTTAAGCAAGATTCACGTGGACAAGAATTTGTTTATAAATCTTTAAAACATAAAGTAACAGAAAAATTTGATAAACATCATAGAAATCAAAAAAAACGAACTAATTGATTTTTAAATGTATGATAGATCAAAAATCAAAAAATTCTCAAAAAAGATTTACAACACAAAAATTGTTATTACGGCGTACTTACACGTTATAATAATCAAAGAGTTACAAGATTCCCTAAAGCAAGTAAAAAGAACGGGAAAGGGAAATCAATCAGGGCAAACAACACTGAATTAATAAAATGCGCTGATATCATTTTATAGACATTTGTTGTTTTCAAACTAGGTAATAAAACACACTGCCGCAAGACTTTGCTTGATCCAAATATTAAAAATTAAATCGAAACTGGTAGAAGCACCTTAAATACAAAACCAAAACACTCTCCTATCTTTAACCGTATGAAATCATGGCAGTGTCTATTATGACATATGGTAGCAAAACATATATTCTAACCTCCTAATTAAAAGAATTTTAGTCTAAAACAATGTTGGTATTCATTTGGTTATTCCTTTCCAAGGTAAAAGTTATGCAGAGGAAATTTCTTAAATTAACGACAGTTATTTCATGTACATATTTAATTCAACATTACTATTTCAAGAGATCTCAATAGATAGCTGCACCAAGTTGGAGAATCACCGAAACTACCCATACCGATAAAATTAGAGATGCAACAAATAAAAAACAAATTAAGTATATAGATATTTTTTTGCAGATTAGTATTTACGCGACCATCTATAAATGATGCCAGAAAAAGATTACCTCAAACAGCAAGAACATACCGACGACCGAGAGGAAGAAGAGACAGAGGCAGACCAAGGTAAAAATGGAAGCCGCAACAGGCTACTCAGCCTAATCATTGAAATGATGAAGAAGAAGAAGAAGTATTTATGAAATATCAAGTCAGAAGACAAAACCAAAAGGCCTTACCTATACAATCTATGAAATGTTTAACTTAGTTCGTCTATCATATTTGCTAGTTCTTCTGGTAGCATCAGTGTTGATCTTTCTAATTCAAATGTAAGCAGAAACGTCTATTACACACACTAAAAATGATTAAAGTCAAACTCTCATATAAATACTACCGTGAACTGCTGAAAAGTTATTCAAAAACCGTTCGTTTTCCAAAGTCTGTACTCCTATTTATTAGTACAAAAGGATAAAAAAAAAGTTGTATAGTATGATTAAAAATCCCTTTTATAAGATTAAAATAGAATAAGAAACTGCTTTTTGTAATGTCCTCTATACCTCTGTACCAACCACTGTATATATTACAGTGGAAGTGGATGGTCAGCGAACGTAAACTATAAGTACTACAATAATCCATAAATGTGTACTACAATATGTGTTCACATTCACTAGTGAAAGTGTACTTCCACACTGCTGTTAAGGAACATTCTAAAATATGAACATCCATGAGGCTATACACAATTACTAGTGAATGTGGATTTATTATTTTCAAACGATTAATTACTTCCACATTCACTGATTACCTAAGTAAAGATGTACAATCCCCTGTAACAGTTTACATTCACTGTGCAATCTACTTCCACTGTGACATATACAGGGAATTTTTCATTTTAGTATACATTGCCTATGTATACTTTTAAAAGAAACGCGTCAATTTCGCCTATTGTGTATGCAACCAACTATACCGACAACTAAAAATCAGAAACAAACGTCACTGCCGTTGTGAATTATTTGAGTATGAAGGTTATGTTGATGCACTGTTTATATTAAATAAGTATTTCATCCTGTATATAGGACACAGATGATGAATTTTTTGTTAAATGCAAAAATTGACAGGGTGGTGTTACCGTAAGGTCCGTGCACATTATATTTCTTTTGTATAAAACACATACATCAGCGGCAAAGTGGTGTAATGGTCAACATAGCTGCCTTCCAAGCAGTTGATCCGAGTTCAATTCCCGGCGATCGCACACTTATTTTAATTATTATTATTCAACGTAGCATAAAATATGCTCATTTCATTTCTTCGGTTAAAACGTGATTACTTTCAGTTTTTATTTTATGGGAATTTATTACGCATCCCTCTGATTTAAATTTTCTAACAATTGTTTGGCACTAAATAAAGGTTAATTTTATTTTTTAGCATTGAATTAATTTGATTGCTGTGGTCACAGCATGCTTGAGTTGTCTGTATAGTTGGTTGCCTACACAATAGGCGAAATTGACGCGTTTCTTTTTACATTCCCTGTATATGTTGTGAATTCTAGCGTGTTTTAGAGCGCTAAATATAGACCAATGCTCCACAGAGTCGAAAGTCTTCTAAAAATCGACAAAGGCCAGACAAATATCTAGATGGCATTCCACAGACGTTCCTATTAATACTTTCATAGTAGTAGTAGCAGTAGATGTTCACTAGTACTGTGGTTCCTTCTACAATATCTTCTACATTATTTGGTTTTTCTAATTTTTGACAAAATTAGTTTTATTCGATATGCAAAAATACCCAAAAAAGGTATTTATGTTAAATGTAAATAAACCCAACGGTTTTCGAGAAAATTCAATTTCTATGTAGAATCTAAAACTTTAAGAATTTGCTACTATGTGGATTAAATTCGTATCATATGTTTTATGGATTCGGGACAATAAAAACAGTTGGTATAAACATTTGTTCGCCAATGTTTAGTTCATACACTTGTACAAATGGTACAACCCAACAAATGTTTTATCTAAACATAATTAAATTTATTAACACTAAATGGGCAGCACCTTGTCAACTAATCGTTTGCAGAAAAATGTTTGAGTCTCTTTTACTGTCGTGTTGTTCTGAATCGATGCTGAAAATTTAATACACATAGTACCAAGTTTTTAAATTTTAATAGCCACTCGATTTTTACGACTTTTAATAACAGTACCTTTTTTATATTTTCACATGCCTAATAATATTATTCAAAAATATGAAAATCAAAATAATGGAAAAGTTATTGTAGGTAACAGTTCCTTATCCTCCCACTTGAGACGCCTCTGGCGCACGAAACTAGGCTCTAATCTGTATGCTTGATGAGTAGCGTATATATAGTAAGTATATAGAATTTCAAAACGCTGGTCCTACAGTTACCATAATTATATAAACAAAAGTAATCGAACAAGTATCACTTTAGAAGGCCGTAACTCCGTAACGAAGCATTTTCGGACCTATGTTCGTATGAACTTTTTCTTCTTCTGGTATGGAGAACTTGCAGTCAAAACTTGGACAAGCGTTTTAGTTACACCCGGTATATTTCATGAATGCTTTAGGGTCAGGTTTCGAGAAAGAATTCAAACTGCAAAGAAACTTTCTGCAATCCACAGTCACCGAGGACTAAAAAACTTATTGAACACCCCTTACATAAAAGTAGTGATGGGCGTATCTCGAATGAAATCACTTGGAATTAACAGGACCCAGTCCCAAATTAAGTAGAGAAAGAAGATTACGCAACACTACATAAAAGCAAAAAACACGTGTTATCAAAAACATTTTTAAATACACACAAAATTGTGCTGTCTCAATTTCTTCAGAATTAATCAATATGTTATCCAATCTAAGTTTACCATCGTCACGTAAACTTGTCAGTTTGGATTTTACTGATATGAATATTTATTAATATTTAAATTTGTCTCTAGAAAGAGAGCTTACTAATGGGAAGTGTAATTTTATTACCTTTGGATTATTTCTTTATGAACATTTGGAAGATCGCATTTTAGAGCCAATCGGTTATAAAATTTACATTAGAAACAGAACAAAACAGATCTATTAATTAAAATCTATTTGGTAAGTCTACAGGATTGAATCTTTTAAGTCTGTATGCTGTATCACTGTTATCTAGGAAGTTCAACGCGTAGGCAGTGAACCTCCTGGACAACAGTGACGCAACATACAGACTTAAAAGATTCAATCCTTTCGACTTACCAAATAGATTTTAGTTTAGTTCATGTAATATTCTAACCTCTATGTTGTTCTGCAATGTTAGATTAAGTATAATTAAGCAGGAGTCTCTCACTGGATGGACATCCTCACATATCATTTAATTAAGGTTAGCCAATTTCCTTATTGTTTCATCTAAACGGATTGTAAATATTACTTAGTAGTGATTAAAAAAAATTAATTATTTAGACTTAAGGGTATCTTAAGCGGCCTGGCAAATGTAACTTTTTACTTCGACGGACCATTATATTCGATTCCCTGTCGGATTGTGAGCAAATCAAATACGTTTTGAGATTACAGTTGTGGGTATTATGTTCTTAAAGAATAGTCGTTTACAATTAGGTGAAAATATTTAAGTACATTAATTCCTCATACAGATGTAAAAGTAAATAGACTTTACCGTATGTTTGCAGAACTTTTGGCAATTTTCTATTACAACTTCTTATTATTTCTGTGGTAATTTTTTCGCTTTATTGCAATCTTGGGTACGTTGTCTAGCTAAAAATAAACTGCCAGTAGGAAGGCTGCCTAGTAACGTAGCAACACTGACAATAGCAAACGCTAATTTTAATTCTAGTCTATTTTGAGTCGCCTTAATAGCCCCTTAAACATAAAAATTAATTCTAAATAAATAACTAGAGTACTCTATTAACAGAAACCTGTGCAAACAGACGTCACAGTTACACAGGACTTTTGTCACAATAAAATACAAAAATTGGAAGATTATTAACTTTTAAAACATAAAGTTTTAACAATTTGTTTAGTTAACTATTATTACACTCAAGAGATTTCTATTATTAAAAAAATTGCACGCAGTAATGGCCTAGATTAGGATAATTATACATTTGCGTATCTGCACATGTAAATGCATATTTTTACAATTTTATACAATAAATGCATATTTTTAAGGTTTCTAATTAAAGCTGCATATTTCTAAGAAAAATTATTTCAATTATTTCATATTAAAATGCACATTTTCGGTATTTTACGTGCATGTTTGTATTCATATACTCCAAATTCTTAATGCATATTTATCCTAAGCCTATGACTATAAGACTAAACTGATTGACACACGAGGGAAACTCAAAAACTTATCTACCTAGGCATGAAACAAAAGAGACACAAAGGTGTTAATACATTGTATTTTTCAATATAATATCCATCCACATCAACGCATTTACGCCGTTTGTCCGGAAGTTGGTTTATACCTTCAGAACAAAGTTCATTGGGCTGACTAGCGAAGTACTCATCTATCGCCTAATTCAGTTCGTTATCTAAGCAAAACCTTCGTCCTCTTATTTCTTCAGTTTTCTAAACAGATAAAAATCAGACGGTGCCATGTCTGGGCTGTAAGGTGGATGATCAATCTCCTGAAACCCACATTCCTCTAAAACAAACACGACCTTTCGAGCAAGATGCTTTTTTGATGCAAATGTTGGCGTTTGTCACAGATGGCGATTATTATATTTTTTAGAGTTTCGCCAGTAAGTGTAGTCCCTCTTGGCATATAGTTGATCAACAATATTCCCTCCACGTCCCAAAAATTTTTGGTCATTGCCTTCTCAGCATAAGGTTGGGTTCGACATCTTGGAAGATGGATAACCCTTATGAACCCATTGTTTGGATTTTTGTTTCGTCTCAGGATCCAAGTAATGAATCCAACTTTTGTCCCCAGTCACCATTCGTGATAGAAATTCTGAATTTCGCTCTAAAGTGGACAAATGTTGGTCAAAAATTTGTTGGCTTGTTGGTTATTAGTCGCATCTGAAGGTCTGCCCGATCTTGAGTCATCTTCAACGGATTCCGATCCCAACGAAATTGTTGTCGCCACAATTTTGCCTTGTAATAAGACGGAACTTCTTCTTCGTAGACCGCCGTTATCCTATCAGAGATAGTTTTTGGCCTGTTTCATTATTTTGTCAAGAATTCCATTACACTCGGGTGTTAAAATTTTATTTTATTAATATTAATATTTATTACAATTAACAAAATATTTTTGAAACGGGTGTGCAGATCTGAACAAAATTGCATATAGGACTGTCAGAAACTTGTGGAAATATAACATTAATAGAATAGCCGTTGTTTTCATGGTTAGGTAGATAAGTATTTAAGTTCTCCTGTGTTATTTGAAAACGAAGATTGTAAATTAACAATTCAAAAACATTATCCAGAAGACAACTCTGGCAATGTTAAATACATTTCAATTTTCCAACTGCACTAGTGATTTTTAACGTGTCACACATCGCAGTGGCACGGGACCTACGGATTTACTTTTTATTCGACAGAAGGCGCATTTTCAGATTTTTCCCCTCTAGAAAAGTCTCATCGACCTCGGCCGGGTTCGACCCCGCGTCCCTTGGATCTAAAGGCAAATGCGCTAACCACTAGACCACCGAGGCCGGCATGATGAAGGTAATAACATGAGAGATCGAGCAGAATCATTAGTAGAAGTAATTGTTGTGCCTGTTCTAAAGTAGCACCCTAGTACATCTACGTAGCATGTGCAGCACCTAAAACTATGGGTGAGAACAATAAGATTAAAAGAAATTGTACAATATGACGCCAGTCCGAAGCTATTGAGACCAATAGAAATTCTGCACAAGAATCATTGAAAGTTCAAACAGAAAGAATGATAATGTCATCAAATAAAAAGTTTGGACCAGTTGAAAAAGGGAATAAGGTTTCAGTCTCGATTTCAGATGTTGATAGAGGACGTACAGATTCTACAAATAGTTGTAGAAGTTGTAGACGAACATTTTTATAGATTAGGCACAGCAGAAGGAACGTCAAGGCAACTGTACATAAGATACCAGTTTTCTGTTGAAATAATTCATTATCATGACCCTCGTCTGTGTTTCTTGCGCTAGGCTAAGCTAGTTTGTGCAATGCACAACAGAGCCCGACTCTGAAAGTTACCAGGTTGGTGATTATCCAAGCTTAACTTGTCTAGTGCGTGGTGTATTATTGTGTATGATCTTGTTACTCCTCTAGTACGATCGTGACACGAGGAGTACAATTAATTTGATTCCCAATTGCAAATGCAGACCAGGACGCAGTTCGAGTGATTCGAACCGAAAAGCATTTAGATTATTACATCCAAAGCCTGACTCTCTTACCACTGAGCTATCCCCGCCCTTTTATTTAAAGAATAAGTTAGTTAAATCTCATGAAAATAGTCGTTGTGAAATTGTGACAAAAATATCCCTAACCTGCGGACAAGGCTATAAAATGTGTCACTATAAAGCTAAATGTGCTACCAACAAGTGTTTACGTAGAGCATCAGAAACGTTGTGTAACGTTTGTAACTCAAAGTGCCATAGTAGCTTATCAAGCTGCAATAAGTGATTTGTTAACCTTGTATAACTAGCTATTGAGTCACTGCCCAGGTAAAGTTGTAAATATTGAAATATTCCGCTGATTAAACACTGAGAACGGACTACAACAATTGCTGCGCAATCTTGACACTGGCCAGTCGAATAAATCATTGACAACTATGACCGACCACGATTTCGGTCTTTGGCCGTAACAGATACGTGTAAATAGAAAAAAAAAAGAACATGAAGGGTGTTAGTTCTGTTTAAAAAATATTCATTCTGATAAATTAATAGCTTCCGTTTTTTTCTATGTCCATGATATTTTTAAAATTTTCTATTTAAATGTTCTGTAAAAGAGAAAATAATTTGAGTGAGTTGCATAATTTCTTCGCTGAAAAACCAGTGAATAATTTTAAAAGTTCTCTGGTTTATTCAAATGACGATGCTGTATTGTGTACTATGAGATGCCAAATTGATTAAAATTGATACCCCAACAAACAAATTTCAAATGGTAACACCCACTTTGTGATACTTCACTGAAAAGCTCTTACAAAATGCTATTCAATAGTAGCAAACATTTTTTCCCTCTCCTTTCATAAAAATAGAACGGCTTCCAACATGTCCGGCACCCCTTCTATGGGGTCACTTAAAATCTGTTGTCTACAAAACTCAGCTTCTGGTCATCGTACGATTGCGACAAGGAATACTTCAGGAGTTCCGAGCTATTTCGCAACAAGCCTTCCAAAATGTTCGTGGAGAATTTGAGAGTAGATTCTACTATTGCCTAGAGAATAATGGAAATTATTTTCAACATGTAAACCAATATTTTGAAATTTGAATTATAATAATTGGATTAGAACATTTGGTGTTTTTTTTTTTGTTTTTTCCCGATAAGAGTCGGAAATAAAAATGTTTGCTACTAGTGAATAGCATTTTGTAAGAGCTCTCTATTTGAGATTTTTTTGTTGAGTCCCCTTCCAGTTTGTAAAAACTTTTTCTCGAAAAGCTCAATACCATGTGACACATTGTACCTTGTCAAATTGACATCCTGTATAAGTAAGCTAAATACACTCGAATATTTATTTTTTAGATATAATTTCTTTTATATATGATACAGAGTGCCCCTAATTGGAAAAGCCAGGTGATAAAACTTTTCAAAATGAGAAAAATAGTTCCGAAAATGCGTTGTTGCGGAGGTACAACACTCTAAACCGAGACTTGTCTGAAACACATTTTTACATATAGTTACGATAATAGTTGGAACAATGATTTAAAATTTTCTGTACATGCGTTACTCATCAAGGTTGCAGATTAGAGCCTAGATTCGCTTTATTAATTGCACCAGAGGCGTCTCAAGTGGAAACTATTTTCTACAATATCTTTCGCATTATTTTGTTTTATTTTTATTTCTGACAAAATCTTATTCGGTCTGCAAAAATACCAAACAAAGGTACTCTTAGTAAAACTTGATAAACCCAACCGTTGTTGAGATATTTCAATTATTATGAATAATCGAGTTGCCCTGAAGATTTGGAAAGTTCGTTTTATGTGGATTACATTTGCAGCAGAGATTCATAACAATAAAACAATAGAAAAAAACCCAATTGAACATTTGTCCACAGGCGATTAGTTTACAAGGTACAACCCAACAATATTTCATGTAAACAAAATCTTATTTATGTACAGTAAATGGATTGCGTTTCTTTTTAAAGGCCACTGAGAAGTTGGCATAAGTATATCGTATAATATGCGACTAACTAAATACTATCACATAAATTCTGTCATATTGTTATTCTAAAATTGATAAATCCATTGCATAAATAACATTTTCATACATTATATTGCAACCGAAAACTTTTGTTTCTAAAGAAATTAAAAAATCTTATGCACTAACGAAGATGACGTTTTCTTATTAAAAAGCTTCTTATACATTTTTGTCCTCGTTTTCATAAACGATGTTATACTACGGCGTCTTAAATTATTTCTGTAATTAAATACCTTAAGTCTTGCTTCAGTCGAGCACATTATATTTTCTAATTAGCTCGAAAACATTCTTGAAGACATTAATAAAATGCCATGTCTGAGCTGATTAGTTCAAAGTTGTAGCTCAACGTCTTTTAAGTATTTGTACTGGGTTTCCACCAAACTACAACTAATATTCTGCTCGGGATGCAAATTAATTCTATGTTCGTATTGCAGAAATTTTAATTAATCTGGATATCTTATTACCAACATTTCAGCATCTTATAAAAATATTGTTGAAAAGTTAGTAAATTTCCAGGTTATCCAGTGGCGATACAAATCTTAATTTCCATTGTCAACAACATATGTGTGAATACGATTTTAAAGCTCTGCTTAGGTAACGATTTATTTGGAAAATTAGAAAATCAAAGTCAAATCATTTATTCACAACATCGTAAAGCACCAACAAGCCGAATCGTTCTGTAAAATCAAAGCAGCTTTAGATGAAAACGCTAGTGAATGCCTGCAAGGTAGTAATATACTCTGCACATAGCCTACTAGATATTCACCCAGCTACCTGGTTTGTAGATACTGTTTAATAAGCTGTGCATGATTCACACAGCTTTACCTGAAGGTTTGAAAACCATAGAAGCTGAAACTTAATGTACAAACAAAGCAGGAAAACGTAGCAATAAAAAGAGTGCATAAAAAGGAAGGTTAAATTAACTAGTATTCCTAATGAAGATCTGGGGTTTGACTTTGCACATTTAAAATTCAACTGTTATTACAGTTTTCCAGCGAATGTGCTTTTCCGTTACAAATGAAAAATCCGAAAGCACCGAATTAATTAAAGAGCAAAGCTCGTAAAACATCGTGTTCTTGGGCAACCCCTACATTTTCTGTTGATGTAACCTTTGATAAGAAAGCAAGGTATCGTAAATGTTAATAATATAGTTTATCACAAAATGCGGTAAGCTTTATCAGTGCGATCAATTTCTGGCCTCCAAACTACACTGAAATGGTGGAATGTTGGAATGCATATCCAAGCGTGACATTATTTTGGTTTCAACCTCCTTTGGCAATTTATACAGTTCTGCGGCCACAGACCCAAGTAATATAATTTGAAAACGAACGGCGAGTAACTTTCGGAGGATAGCATTCCCGAAAACCACCCTCGGAGATAATTTATTGGATGAAACCTTTAAACATATTTTACAGGTATCGAATATTGGGTTGGTTATATTAATTTGCTTTGAAATCCCCGAATATCCGAGATCAAAAGCAGTATTAATGGGATTATATTAATTTGTATTAAAAGTACGCGAATAGTAAGTAATAATTTCACTTACCTCGCAATTCGATTGGTTGATGTTGTTCAAATTTAGCCGATAAATACGATCCCTGGAACAAAAATTATGTGTATAATACCAGATATTTTTTAATAATTCCTAAAATAATAAAAATGGATTATTATAATTATTATTACGTGACAATTGTCAAATTATCTATATAAATTCAATTGCGACAATCAGCTTAAATTATTTACACTGCAGAAGAACATATGATAGAGATTATTTCCAGAATTCATGTTGCTGCTGTATCGTTTGTTGGTGGGATATCCTTCACAGTGTATTATACGTCCAGCAGCTAATGCTTAGCAATAGACTGTTTTAAGTACACTTAAACGGGAAAGTGAGCAAGTGCTGTAGACTGAAGATCGACTTTCACTAAGCCCCGTCCTCGCACCTGTACTCTTCAACATCTACACAGCAGATCTACCAAACACCAAAGCAAGAAAGTTTATTTATCTGACGACAAAGCGCTCACTTCGAATTATCAGCGACCACCCTAACAGAGGATCTGGTCAAACTGGATAAATACTTCAAAACATGGCGCCTCAGACCAAGTATACGGAAACAGAGTTATCATCTGAATAATATACAGGGAAATTACATCCCCAGAGTACAGTTTAGAGGACAGCAGCTAAATTATAATGCGTACCCGAAATAGTTGGTAATAACATTGGACCACTCTCTGGCGTACAAGGAACTCCTTACCAGAACAGCAATAAAAATCAAAACGCGCAATGACGTCTAGCATAAACTCTTAGGAACAGGCTGGGGAGCTAATGCAGCGGTCCTCAGAACTTCTGCCTTAGCAGCGGAATACTGCACTCCGGTTTTGGATTAGCAGTGCACATACCGGCAGGGTCGACGTTTAACTGAACCATACTAAGAGGTCAGTTTCTGGTACGATCAAATCTTCACCGCTCCAACGTTTGCCAGTATACTCTCCAATATTACTCCCTCGCAGCTGCGGAAACATGCTTCCCTGAAAAATAAATGGTTCAAATGCAGCGATAACCCACAGATGGCCATCCATCAAGACTTTACTCTAGCACACATAGACTAAGACCCAAGAAGCCTGCGTAGACATTCGTAGAAACATTCGTACAAGAAAACTTCCAGTTAAAGATATCCTGGATGAACAAATGGACTGCTTCAAAACCCGACACCTTGCGAGACATCCCACAATTCAGCCAGCCGGATCAACCTACCAAGGAAGACGTTGTCTGCTAAACCGTGTGTGCACTGACCAGGGCAGATGTGAGTATCTGAAACACAAATGGGTGATCCCCAAAGAACCTGATTGAGACTGCGGCCACCCAATACAGACGATCCAACACACTGTATGACGGTGGCCAGTACGAAAGCTCCACGGTTTAATACACAACATCCATAAAACTAATGAGGACCCAGTAATGTTGCTGTCCACTCTCAATATACAGTTATAATACTAATACCAAATTTATAGAACAGACTTAATAATTTATTATTATTTTACGTAATATATGCATTTTATTTATACTCTATGTTATGTTTATACGGTGTACTCTATTTATATTCATGTATTAATTTATATTATGTATTAATATTTTATCTGCACTAGCTGTATCTCTGCCGTACAAAATAAAATATATCTCTCCAGAATAAAGTAAATTAAGGAACAAGTAGTGTAATGTGTAAATTAGGATGTGGCAGATGCACAATTTATAATAAAAGTATTGTTCAACATGTAAAGTAGCGTATGGTCCATGAACCAACTACATCTCTGAGAAAACTTTCCCAGACGGTGACCTTATCTCATTCAACTTACAACAAAATAGTGAAGCAGGTTCTTACACTTTCCCTGGCCAATATTCTGGATCTTTTTGTAAACAGCTGCATGACAATGAATTACTTGGACACAGCGTTTAATAAGTAAAGATATATGATTTACAAGATCTCTTGATAAAACGCCCTTAGATTGTTTTGGGTCTTGATTTCAAAAATGACAATATTTAAGACATCGATTTTTACCATCAAAGAACTGGATTACACAAAAATGTGTCAATATTACTGCCAATTATTGCAGAATGTTGTTATATGTATATATGAGAAGATGTACTCATCGGTGGCATAGTGAGGCACTACTGTTTCCGGACAAACAGTATTAGTAGTACAGAACAATCTGCGCTGGTTAGTACTCGGATAGGTGGACCAATATAGTCACATGTGCAACAGGTTGTGCTTCTGAGGACACCTAAAGCCGTCAGTCTCCAATATCGAACATTTAACAATTGTAAATGATGTAATGCAATTTCTCTTCTGTGTTCTACGGGTTAAGTTAGCCTCCTGGTCGGCGTACGTGCATAGAGAGCTCACAAAACCTATTAATTGTAGGTACCTAACAGGCCGTTGGCCTATATACAGAAGAAGAAGAAGAAGAAGAAGAGAAAATATAGTCAGTTATTACGACATTATATTCAAGACCTGCTGTAGTCTGTACTTTACTTTGAATGAAAACAGATAGAAACATTAAGAATGTAAGCATCAAAAATAATTTTATAGAAAGCTGGCGATGCAATTAAAGATGTATAACGCACTCAGTATAAACAAATTGATTGCATTCCTTTGCTTAAAATGAACCATTCCGTATTTTGAATTAACTGTACTCGGAGAGGAAATAGATAAATAAGTTTATTTTACATTGCATGGTGTATTGCAGTTTATTAAATTGAAAACTTTAGTTACCTAGTATTTGTGTTTGGTTAATACAAATTCTTTCTTATAGCAAAGATTTCATAAACTGGTTGAGGATTTTTTAAACTTGAATTTGTTGTAATGTAGACTCATAAATTGAGATACTTTTAATAGCAGTCTCCAGAGATAGTCATCTGCCATTGATATATATATATATATATATATATATATATATATATACTGTTACGAGCTGGTCTTGTGTTGTGCCACTCTTGTTTACGCAACTCAAAAATTCTAATATTCTGCAAGCCTACAGTCATATTTTTAGCTTGCATGAATTGATCTGATACATACTGCATTTTGTAGATATGGAAGTGCAAAAATATCTAATGGAATTGTACTTCTACACATTATGGCCAGGCTGCATGTATTAGAAAGAAGTTTATCATGCACTCTACATACTAGCTTTTACTAGGCGCAAGATGTTTCAAAAACACATGTACATGTACATTGTAATAACTATGAACACATATTATTTGTACATTAACATTTTCAGAGGTAATTATTTTGTATTTTTAGAAGTAAAATCGATAGCAGGAATTAAACTCTACTTTACCAAATGTGAATTAGGTATAAAAAATTGTACATGTCTGTGTTTCTTTTCTATGGCTGACCGTCATCGAACTTTCGTTCATCATACGGTGCATATACGAGGGTTGCCTTTTATATTTCGTGATTGGGCTATCCTAGTGTTGCCATCTGGCAACTGATGCCTCTATCATAAAGTTTGACATTTTTGACGGTATACGTGCTCAGAACGTTTTAATGTACAAGCGTTATTTGTGTTGTTTACAGTAACTTGAAAAATGCATATCGGCCAAAAAATGAAATTTAATCGTGAACATTTTCGTGTGATTATTTTTTACAACTTTCGACGTGGGTTAACTCAACAACAGTGCATCGATGAACTTAATTCGATTTTTGGCGATGAAGCACCATCAAGGACCAGTGTTTATCTATGGTTTACCGAATTCAATCGTGGCCGTAGTTCGCTCAACCACAAATTTCGTGGAGGTCGTCCAAAATCGGTTATTGTTCCGAAAAACATCGATGCGGTGCGTGAACTGATACTGCAAGATCGTCATGTGACTTATCATGAGACTGCGGTATCCTTGGACATTAGTGGGACCAGGATACATTCAATATTGCATGAACATTTGCCCGTAAAAACATAATTTGATAATCGCTCAAAAACAAGCTCGTGTCAATTGGTCGCAACAAATGCTAAAAAAATTCGATCGCTGTGCTTCAAAACATGTGTATGACATCGTGACAGGTGACGAATCGTGGATCTACGCGTATAAGCCCGAAAGTAAACAGCAGTCGACTGTATGGGTCTTCCAATGCGAGCCAAACCCTACTAAAGTCGTTCGTGCTGGAAGCACTTCGAAGTAAATGGTCGCCTGTTTTTTCGGAAAAACTGGACATGTCTCAGCCGTACCGTTGGTGCAACGTAGAAGGGTGAATTCTGAATGGTACACAACCATTTGTTTGCCACAAGTCTTTGGAGAAATAAGGAAAACCAACCGCCGAAGACGGATCATTCTCCACCATGACAATGCGAGCTCTCACGCATCGGCTCGAACAAGTGACTTTTTGAGCACTCTAGACGTCGATTGGATGAATCATCCGCCGTATAGTCCTGATTTGGTACCGAATGACTTCTTTTTATGCCCGAATATCAAAAATAAATTACGAGGTCGTTTTTCGACACCTGAAGAAGCGGTTGATGCGTTCAAAATGCATGTTTTGGAGATACCTCAATCGGAGTGGAAAACGTGCTTCGAAAATTGGTTCACACGCATGCAAAAGTATACTGATCTTTATGGAGAATATTTTGAAAAACAATAAAGCCATTTTGTTTGATAAATATTTGTTTTTGTTCTCTAAGCCCGAAATATAAAGGCAACCCTCATATTACGTATCTAACACTTAAGCCAAATAAAATTCTTCTTGGGATAGCTATGGCTTGCAATGTTAAACGAATGCAAAATAAGTTCTGTTACTAAATCAGACTGTTAACTGTATTAAGAAGAGTCGTCAGAGAAATACAAAGGATTTAAGTTTGTCTAATAATAGCTTACTCCGAAAACACGAGATTCATATCAGTTGAAAATTTAGACTAAAGCACATCTGCAGCGGTATTACGGAGCTTAATTCGTTAATTAGTGTGCGGTTGCGAGTGCATTAGCCTGAGCTTAAGAGCTTTTGCTGTAAGTAGATTAACGTTATTGCAATGTACGACACCTTCAAGCTTCGAATTACGAATTAATAAAATGGAACTAAGGGGCACACGAGACGGTTACATAGAAAAACTCGATAATTCACTTTACCAATTTTTTTTATAAAAAAATTACTTGCGCAAGAAAAATATTTAATCTCTTAATGGAAATTGCATTAGGTAGAAAAATAATTTTCATAAAGAACGAGATAAACCAATACTATTCAATTTTAGGAATAAAAGTCTTTAAAAAATAAGTGAAGCTCATCGTTTGGGCTTTGCCAATAATTTTTCTACATACAGTATCATTGATTTATATACTCAAGCCGGTATAGTTGCTATTATAAGAGATAGAACAAAAAACAACTCTTAATGTATGATAACGTGGTACATACGGAAAACTACTGAACATTTACGAAAACGATAAAAGCATATAACTTAAAATAATTTTTCCTATAGTTTAAAAATACATCAGGTTCTCTTTACACCAATGTAAAACAAACCCAGGTTTGTCCACCAATATTTCACAGAAACCAATTAAAGTAATCTCCGTTGCATACTAATTAAAACAGGGTAGTTGAAAACAACTGACTTTTTGTTTTCTCGGTAAGCAGTTTAGTACTTTTATATCAGTGGAATGCAACAAGATAAATTATTATAAGATTGTTCTATTTAACATAAGTTGAACATAGTTTTATCTTGATAGCGAATATTTCCTTTGTTATTGCATCTTTTATATTGCAAAGTTACCCCAAGTGAGTGCCGATGTGGTCCAGTGGTTAGAGCACTGGGTGCCGGTGGGGAAGGCCGGGAGTTCAAACCCCCCGACTCCTTGCCTGGCGGGCGGCCTACCAGTCGCTTTAAATAATTGAGTACCTGCGTTCGAAAGAACAAGGGGTAATAACGCGGTTGGATAAACAAGCAAAAATGACACGCGACAACCGGGTGTGAGAGCAAGGATCGGCAGCTATGACCTTCCGCCTTGCTGGTCAAACCCCTTCATGGAGTGTATAACCTCACCATATTTATTTACCACAATTTATGTAAGTTAAGAAAATAGTTATCGCGAACTGTTCCCAGGAACAGATTGCATGCAGCATTTTCTATTAGAATATAATAACTATATTTTACATTTTATAATAAAACACTTACCAAAATTAATAATTTATGAAACATTCTTCTTTCATTAAATTGAGGAAGAAACTTCAGATTATTTACAAATAATATTTGTTAAAAGACAACGAAAGCTAGATAGTCTCGCAGGAAACCATTAGATTTGAAGTCTCTTTAGCTCTCTCGAGAGAGCGTGGTTCTCTTCTCTGCTATGTTTGTGGTGTTCGTATATAGTAGTAAACACAAACGTAGGGGACCTACTGTTCAACGCGAGCTCCGAACCGCGGGAAGTGTCTTGCACTTCTTCTCCAGATAAGGTCTTCTTGACAGAAGTACTTTGGTGGTTTGCGACGGCCTTCTGAGCGAAAACGGCCGTGTAAAAATTGCGGATCTAGGATCTAACCCAAGACCTTCATCACAGCAGTCCAATGCACTAACCATTGCGCTACGGCCGCTTTAGAGTTGAAGTAAGTTGTGGCAAAAAAGTGCTATTCTTAATTTGTAAATTAACTTTACAGAAAAAGCTACCAGAAAAACTATCAACATCCCACTACTACACACAACCTCTTCCCTGATGCTCTTCCTCCGTGCTAAGGTACAAACACCGGGGGGACCTTCAGTTTAACGTCAAATTGCGTTTCGGCACAATATTATTATGTGCTACCTGGTACTGATGGGGAATCAAACCCAAACCATAATCGACGTTTGGCTACAAATAGAGCTCTCTACCAGTTCCCAGGTACAACTACACTGAGCTAATTTTAAGAAATATTAAGAATTTTGCAACTGCGCTTCTTCTACTGCTTACTGTACTATTTTTGAAAAATTTTAACGATTAAGGGTTAGCATCTACGATACGTTTATGCAAAAGGGATAAACCGTTTCGAGTTACATTTTAAAAAATATGATATAATATTACCTATAAATTGAAAATTCCAAATTGAAAATTATGGGTTTCAAATATTCTACTTAAAAAACAGGGTTTTCGCGTTGCTTTGATTATTCCAAAGAGTGATTATTCTGATAAACCTCTAAATTTTAAATCGAAAACTGAATAATGTATTCTTAACCGTGTTAAGCTTGAAATTTTCAAATTCTTCTAGAAAATTTTAGAGCGGACTGCTGAAATAATTTAGAAAAACAATTAGGTACAGTTTTCTGCCTTTCTCCAATATAATCAAAATCCTTATAGCCGTAAGTAGTATTTTTAATAATTTCAAATGGTTTGAAATCATACTGCTTTTGCGATTGTTTAATCTTTATATACATATGGTTTAGGGTGGTTTATAAATAAATCCATTGTTTAAGGATTATTTTATTAAGTAGCGTCTAGTTTATATAAATTGGATTAACTATTTTTGAGTTAGAGTTCGAATATTTAAAACATGCAAGCGCTTTCTTCAAAGTAAAGAGTTTTGTTAAATATCATTGGATTTATACATATTAGTTTGTTTGTAACAACGCATGTGCAAAAGATCAGATTACCGTTTATGACACAAAGATTCTTTTCAAAAATTTCGGTTATATCGACGATTGTCAAAGTGTCATTATTTATGCAACTCATTAGCTCTGACACATTGCTCTGTGTAGCGAGTGTTAGTGGTAACATAGGGCAACGGATACCTACAGCTTAACATGAGCGGCTTGAATTTTTCATCCCACTTAGATTTGCCTAAGATATATAAGGTGCTTAAAATAAAAACTTGGACTGATAATACAAAAAATAATTTTATTAACGTAGGCAACCCAAATGACGCAAACGTAACGTTGGTGGTGGAACGTAATAAGTATTTGAACTTTCGCTTCTAATTGAGGCCTGAACCTAAAGCTTTTCGGCGCGAGTTAGACACACCTACAGCCGCAAACACAGTACAGTAAAGAACCAGGACTAGAAGGAAAAAGAAAATAAACGCAAACTAAGGAATGCATTGACAAGGGCTGCAGCAAAGCTATAAAAGAGGAAAGGAAATTACTTTACTTCAACTTTAATCAAGATTCTTAATACAGTTTTTGAGAAAATTGATCATAAGTTTTGATATCAAAGAATTAATAACAACATTTTTTTAATGTTAGGAAGTCTGAAAAGAATATATTTGTGGCAGTTTCTATGACTACCCTGTTACAAACTTGCAAATTATTTTCTATGAGAAGATTATTCAAGCAAACATTGTGTAACTTTCGCTATCGGTTCCGGATTTTTTCATCAGTTTACGTTTTTTATTAATTTTTTATACAATTCTATATTTTAAACATCCTTAAAATCGGCAGAACACCTGCTGCGGTGATATCGATGACCATACTAAACACATGCTGAACGACAGGACCACTTTTATGATATTAGAGTCCTAACAAGGACATTTACTTTAAAAACCTTAAAAGCAATTTCATGAAATTTAAAAGCTACAAATGTTATAATTGACCATTTTTTTTAAGTAGTTTTTAAAACCTTGTAATAGTAAAATACATCTGAAGACCACAATTTAAAAGTTTTGGAGGTGCCGGGCATCAATCCCGGTACCTCTCGCATGCTAAGCGAGCGCTCTACCATCTGAGCTACGCCCCCTGAATTTTACAAACTCAAACAAAACCGAATATCGAGCACTTGTCACATTTTTCTTTAAAAAAATATATAGTACTGTATTGTGTTACTTAACATTAAGAGTTTCGTAGCCTGCGTTTGGGTTGCTGCATCAGGTTTGTGTTGCAAGAGATATTTATGTTTCAGATAATTTAGATAACGTGTTAATGATTTCAACGACGTAAGCTGAAAGAATGTTTTATTTATTTCGTATGAAATGATCACTATTTCCATTAAAAAAATCAAGTAGTTGTGGTGTTCGTCTAGTGTCTCTCATCAATTTGTTGTTGTTTGTGGGCAAATGACGAAATCTAGAGTATGTTGAAAGACGCTATACAGCTTTAACACCTGGAGTTATGGATTGGGGTGCGATTTGGTTCGGTAGAAGATCACCTCTTGTGTTCGTCCCAGGCACTTTAAATACTCATTGCTATATTCATAATGTCCTGGAACCGGTGCTAGTACCATTCATGCAGAGGTTGCCAAACGGTATTTTCCAACAGGATAACACACGTCCACACACTGCAAACATAACCAGAACGTACCTACAACAAGCACAATTGCAAATGTTGCCCTAGCCTGCACGATCACTGGACTTATCGCCGATCGAACATCTTTGGGACATGGGCCGGCGACTAAGATTATTGCCAAGAGCTCCTAACAACTTAGACGAGTTGAAACACCAACTTGGGGTTATTTGGAACGACATACCCCAGGAGAACATAGACCACTTGATAGAAAGCATGCAACGAGTAAATGCTTGCATTGTTGTTCATGGCGATGATACACATTATTAATTTTGTTTTCGTTGTTGTTATTGTTTTCTTATAATTGTTAATCTTTTTTATGAAAAACTGGTAATTTCATACGCAATAATGAAACATTAGTTTAGCAAAGTTTCAAACCCGTAGCTTTATATTTAATGGGTGATGCATTTCATATGAAACGAAGTGTATATTAACAGTAAGAAAACAATAAAAGCCAATATTTTACATTTACTATTTCTTGTGCTAAAAATAAGAGAGGAAACCTGCACTAAATGCTGTTATTACAACCATGTCACAGAACCTACTACGATGATAATCAATATCAGACCAATTACTACAACATTTCGCAACTCGTTATCGCACGAACATAATTGTACAGCAATTTGTGTAGCAAAGATGGATAGTAAACATCATGATAATTCATTTTGATTAAACGCATATAAGATTATATATGATAAAATGTGTTGATCCCGTTCGCACAAAAACTCTTGCATATAACTTTTCTTCAATATTAGAAATTGCAGTACTTCTGTTAGAAATTTTCGCATTAAATCAAAGTAAATCATTAAAACATTTAGCTATATTGTCACGTCATTACTGTGCATATTAGAAAGGGCAAATGAAGATTTAGCTTCCATTATTATATCAAATTTGTTCAAAGTTAGACTACATTTATCATGTAATGGATTTCAATTAAATCAAAGACATTTTCAGTAATTGTTTTTTTCCTTACTGGGTTGACATTTGTATTATTTAATAACATGCACATTTCTGAAAGCTTTCTATTGTTAACAGTGACTACTAAAATGAGGAAATACTCTTTATTGGAAAATCAGTTTACACTAGACATATTATCCGCTACATTAGAGATCATTGGCTAACAGGCTGATTCCACGTATTGCTAATATTCGTAAATTTAAGCAAATGGGCTGTGATGAAGCCGTAAATGTTGCTTATCCAAACTTGCATAGTTATAAGAGATCATAATAAGAATATTCATGACGGTTGGCTTTGAAAATCTGACACATTTGTGCTTGTACAAATACGGTCTTGTGTTTTAATTTTTTAGTTGAGGATGTAATTCATGATGCACAACAACAGTATTATTTATGTAATTTGGCCCTAATAATATTATATTATACCGGGTTGAGCAAAAGCAGGGAACAAATCAACCACGATTTAGACAAAATTTTCTATTTGAAGGTTTCCATATATGGCCGCTACAATGAAGGTATTGGCGGTTTTAAAAGGACTTCCGGTTTAGCCGGAAATAATAATAACTTGCTTATGGACAAAACACTCAACAATAATTCTTCGTAATTTGTTTTGTTACCTAACTACACATGACAATAAAACAATACAAAACGAACAAATAAGAAGCACAAATAACATGATAACACCATGTATTTCGTGGCAATAACCAAGTATAATGAACAAATCTTTTAGTTACATTAACAAGATACTCACGACGAAGATGATTCCGTGGTAAGAGTCAGGCTTTAGATATAATAGTCCAAATGCTTCCCGGTTCGAATCACTCTACATGTCAGAAAATTTTTCTGATCCTGGTCTCCATATGCCATAAACGGTAAAAACGAGGATCACGATAAAGAAAAAAAAACAGACGTTCTACACTATATAGGAATTCTTGTTATTTTACCAACAAGTAGGTCTATATTATTTGGTCATTCAGTATAAACTCTAGATTTTACATGTTTCAATAGAAAGAAATCTAGTGGATTTAGATCCGGAGAACGAGTGGGCCATTCAATTTAAGAGTTTTAAATGCTTACTAAACACAAACCAAGCAAACTTTGCAAAATTGTTTACGCATCTGACATTCTCTTGTTTCCATCAGCTGTTAGATAACAATTTTGCAATATTATTGTTCAATATCCCTACAATTTATTGAAAATAAAGGCATTAAAACTTATATGACTGAACTCGCAAAAGTTCTATTGCTAGATCTTAAAATATACAGAGTAGGTCCTCTTAAACTACCAATATCTTCATTGTATCTGTCACACGTCGGAACCTTCAAATAGAAAGTCTTGTCTAAATTGCGATTGCCATAGTAGAGATATTTGCATCGTTCTGTACTTCTGCCCAACAATGTATATTATATATTGTCTTAGACAATTTAAGCAGTAGTTCAAAATATGTAATCTCATTAAAATATATTATGACTGTCTGTTTGAATGGTAAAACCGGCAACTGAGATGAGATTCTTTATATGGTGTTCCCTGGTTTCTGATTTATAGGTAGAAACCATGGAAAATTATTGTGTTTCATGTCCTCTGACTGTGATTGGGGTGGCTTAGTGGTAAGAGAGTTAAGCTTTGGATGCAAAATAGTCCAAACGCTTTCCGGTTTGAATCACTCCATTTTTCTTATTCCCTGTGTGGTCGGTACTGGGCCCCGCTCTCCATTAGCCATTGGAGATCAAATTAATAGCACTCTTCATGTTACAGGCGTACTAGAAGAGTAACGAGGCTCCACATAGAGACATACATACACGACACATCAGGCAACTTAAGCGTGGTTACGCAACCACATAGTAACTCGCAGAATCGGGTCCTCATGTGCGTAGACAAATTAGCTTAGCTTTGCCTTGCATACCTCTACTCAAAGTAATGGCTCTGCAAGGGCTGTAGAAGCTCTAGTAATAATAATACTGTCCCCTGACTCCTGTAGATACGTGTATAAAACGTGATATTGTTATTATATATTATTGCTTCTGTCAAAAACCAAAAGAAACAAAAATGTACAATTTCAAAAGTTTGAAGACCAGAGTATGGATCCTGATTGCGAGTGCTACTAGCATCAAAGTATAATGGAACACGATTTCTACAATACATAATAATAAATCTTTAATCCATTCTTCTTCTTCGAATGCTTTTGATCTCTTACGAGACATAGTGATCTACTCTCATATACCTGTGTTACGCTTTTAGAGTGCCACAGAGGACCTACAGCTTACCGTGGGCTCCAAACCACGGGAAGTGTAAACACTTCTACTCCAGAGAAAATTTACTAGGCAGAATACCTCGCTGGTTTGTCATTGCCTTGAGAGGGAGAACGGGCGTTAAAAATCCGATGTTCTGGTACTGGGAATAGAACGCAGGACCTTCAGCATAGAAGTCTAACGCGCTAACCTCTAGCCCACGGCCGCCTCCTTTAATACTTTGGGCAATGACAATTACACGAACAAAATTAACGAAATTACAAAATTACAATCACAATTATTTCTGAGGGTCATTTTCGTGCAGATCATGAAACAAAGCAACGTGGTCTGGTAGGCATGAAATATATTTGGTGGCAGAATTCTTATAATTGTAGTTCTACTATTCACTATTCATCTTCTGGAATTGTCAAATTTATATTCATTTCTTAAAGAAGTTTTAGGCGTATGAATGTTCCTTCATGCGACGGTTTTCTAGTTTTCTAGCGCCTGTTTATAAATTACAGGTTGCTGTCGCATTTTCGAGGCATTTGTCAGAAGGAAGCAACAAATCTGGTTTATTTTATTTGAAATCATGTTTCTTAAATTTCAAGTAAATTGATAGATCGACTTAGTATTGTCGTGTATGGGCATCATTGATAAATTTAATTAAATTAAAACAGAAGTGATTTTGGTTGCCATGCTGTATGTATTTTGGGCTGCGTCACCCTCTTTTCAGGGAGGACAACTTAGCTGGGTCACCGTATACATAATAAAGAATAACGACTGTGGAGGGCAAATTACACACTTTAAATTTTCTTACGTCGAAGTTTCACTAAATCGGTAAGGTATGCTCTGTTAATATTTTCTTCAAATGAAAAGTTAGGTTTAGCAGCTATAACTAACTTTATACTGATAAAGTAGGTACTATAAAGGGGCTTTTAGTTCATGAAATACATCATAAACTGTGGTAGGTGGTGAATAGTGTGCAGTGGAGTGTATATCCATCGCTATTTAGCTGGAAATATGCTTTACTTGTTTGAAAACATTATCCAACATAACTGAAACGCAACTTTACAATGAGCAGTTTCACAAACACAGTAGCTTTGTATCTCTCCCAAAGCTAATAATAACATTTTCTTTAAAAACACACATTGCTAATACAGGGTAACCCGCAATGTACATTTCTACTTCAGAAATTGACAAAACACGTGATAATTACAGAAATTTGTTAGATAAACTTACATGATAAACTTTACTTTTTCCGAGACACACTGTGCTAAAGTTAAATGCTCACTACAGTTGGATTGACAGGAATTAAGCAAATAAATTTGGAGCAAATTGGACTGGAAGAGGAGCTGTGCGTCTATGGCCACCAAATAGTTCCAATATCACTAGTACACTTTTTTATGGAACAGTTAAAGAAATAGTGTAACGAAGTCCGGTAGTCAATGAGCATGATATACGAAATAGAACACTCGAGGTACATCATATACACCTGCCACGCTTGCTCGAGTCCGTAGATCGTATTCAGAACAAATTAAACTTACAATGGATGAAGGCAATTTTGAACATTTACTGAATTAAATAAAACTTCCCTGTTAATTTTTTGTAGTTTTTACTATAGTAGGGTCATCAATGGTGCTCTTTTTATTAAATACTAATTTAATTCGTATAGGTAAAACTTTGTCAATAATCTCAGCTGCTGTGATACGCGTTTGTTACGTTGCGTCAAGCACTTTTAAGGGGGCAACTTATCTGGCTCACCTTCTCGCTATTTGAAGCGGTTACCCTGGAAAAAATCAGCATTAATCTTCAAGTGTAGAACTAAAAAATGTAATATAATTTGATACAATAGTAAGAAACGTATATCATCATTGACACGCCACTTCAAAGAAGAATATATTTATTTAAAGCCAAGAACAAACTACTTTTTCGTCGTGGATACTTAAACACGGTGTACCTTTGTTATAGCGGTTGGCAATATGATATGTAGTTAATTCTCAATCTACTCAGGGGTATTTTCAAAATGAGTTTGCTCCATGGAAACGCATTCGGATAACTACCAACTTTACTCAGGTGTTGGAAGTGTTGCCTATGTTGGTAGAATGATCTTAGTGGGTTATAGGTTAATATTTTGATATTAAAAGCTTAAAATGCCCTAGTAAAACTCGTCTAGTGACTTCTGTGAGTAGGTGCCCACGTTAAGCTGTAGTCCCCGGCTGCCATGTGTTACGGATACTACAGTCCACGAAGTTCTCCTAGTCCTAGTTGACTGGATACGGAATTTCGAGAATAAGTCATCTTTAAAGTTATGGCACATATTTAAGAAACACCCCGTGCAATTAAGTCAGATGTTACATATATAATTTATATCAATGAAATCAATGCAAATATCAAACGTGTTTTGCTATTTTATTGAGCAATACAACATTGTCAAACTCTAGAAACTTAAATTAACGTGTGCTTCGCAATTGAGGATTAAATCAACTGCAATCCCCACTTTTAAAATAGTTATAAAAAATTAATACAGTCAACAGCAAACGAGTTTGTGACAAATATTAGACGATAAAACCACAGCTCGGAACCATTTTATGCAGGCGTGTATTTAAAATTAATTAATCTTTGCTTAAATACGTTGTGGAAATGTCGCACACACGCATTTTCGTGCAACATCAAAATTAAAACCGCAAATGAATTATGGGGAATGACCGCCGTCCACTCGTAATGTGTTTTTCAGCGGGAAGCTCATTAATGCTAATGCTGTTATGCAACACGGTTGGGTGTCTTTTTCCGTAATTTTCGGTGAATTATGAAGCGCCAGTTTGGGACCATAAAGTAAGGTTCTCGCAGCATAATGGTAATCTGAAATTAAGTTCGGCTCTTTGCTCAAAAAACTCAAACGTGATAATAAAGCCATTAGTAAAGTACATGTTAAATTATACGCAAGTTTAAAATGTAATTAAGGTATTTAATCTGTATGTTTTCCAAAATAGAGATGTTTCCAAAGCAAAACCAAAGTTACTATCTTATTGTGTAGACATATTTTAATATAAGTTGAATGTATTTTCCTGAATGGAACGTTAGAAATCACTGATCAACTAAACAATGATAGAACTTTTCAGCTCCAACTAATTCTGACAATTTTAAATAATTTACTGACATTCATTATTGTTTATTTTATTTCATGAGAATTCTCCAAACTATATAATATCATCCCGAAGCCTAATCTCTATCTAATCGACGGTTAATTGGTTTAGTATTCAATATAGAAATTGTAGGCGATATTACTATCACGAAAACAATAATGCAGAAATATCGATTTGAAACTTTTTGCTTTTAATTACGAATAGGTATATTGTATTTATTTGAGTAGATATTTGCTATGTTTAGTTACATATTTCGCATATATGTTTCGATTTTTGTCAATACATACATAAACGTTACACATAAATAGTTTAGTTACACAATATTATTGCATATGCCGAAAAGACATCGGAGTTAAGAGAAAATGAATTGAACATAAAAGTCGCAGTTTAAAAGTAAAAAAAAAATATGTGGGGCTTGTTACGGTATGGGAACTTCCTGCAGTAAAATTACTTCCTGCTGCATACGCAATTTTGTGTTCAAATTTCATTGAGCGAAAACTATGCTAGGGGCTCGCCAGAGCATGGTGCGTAAATGTGCACTAACGAGCAATTTACCCTCGGACAAAACGAAAATGTTCATTGTCCCCATTTGTTATACTAATCGCAAACCGGTGGAAAGGATGCGCATACATTTATTCTTATATTTAATATATAACTGAAACATACGTTTCTCCTTAAAGATTACCAAACAATACACAAATTTCGTGTGCTCCCATTATTCGATTGCGAAATTAATGAAAAACCTAGGTGAGAAATCGCAGCAGTAATTAGACCAAATATCATTATATAATAATATCGTTTTATATACAATGTGTCTAGCTAAGTTCGCGACAAATGGAAAACTTTTTTATTCTTGGGTTTATGAAAAAAAGTTATTCTTTATAAAAAGTCCTGCTTCATCCAAAACTTAAATTCAAATTGTCAGATGTTAATATTTGTTAGTCATATACGAGATATGACAAAAAATATGAAATTAGTATAAGAGTAAAGTACCGTTATTTTCAATAATACTTAAATATGTTATAAGGAATAGTCGTTCAGAATTGGAAATTATATTCAAAAATGCAATCACATTCACTTACATTTAGTTTTTTTAATTCTTACACTTTTCTCAACTACAAAGTAAACAGTTTCATGTACACATTTTTAATCTTAATCTAGAATACTCTGATAAACAATGTTTGACTAAATCTGTCAATATCATCGTTTACGCTTGTCAAAATAAAATAAGTAGAAATGCCTGTAATATTAAGTAAAGAAGATAAAATTGAAATCGTCTTAATAGTGGGCGATAATTACAAAACTTTCAGGGAAGCAGCAACTATTTTTAATCAGCGGCATCCTGACAAGAATATTCACCACGAGACGGTAAGACAACTTTTAAAAAAATTTAAGACTTTCGGAAATGTCGAAAATAGATTTAACAACAAACGCCAAAAACATGTTGCTGATAACGAAATGGAACTAGAAGTGATGCTATCAGCAATAGAACAACCGAGGTGTTCGTTGCGGAAAAGAGCATTGTTGATGTTAAACACTATAAGCAAAGATTCGGTAGTTAAAATTCTAAAAACAAACAAATTTCACCCCTACAAGCCTAAATTTGTACACACTCTAAGACCAGGTGATAATGACAGACGATTGGAGTTTTGTGCCGACATTCAGGCAATATTAGAAGATAATCCTTTTGTGTCGAGACAAATTTTATTTTCCGATGAAGCAGCATTTACATCGAACGGAACTGTATCGAGTCAAAACTGCCGTTGGTGGTCAGATGCCAACCCAAATTTTACAATAAAAACTCGAAGTCAATATGCGTTCAAGACAAATGTATGGTGCGGAATCTACAAAAGTTATGTAATTGGACCTTTCTTCTTTCACCAATCTTTGAATGCCGACCGGTATCTAAATTTTTTGCAAAGTGAAATTAGTAATTTTATCGACAATCTTCCATTGCTGGAACGCCAACATATTTGGTTTCAACAGGATGGTGCACCTTGTCATAGCAGGTTGGACGTAAGGCAATATGTTGAAGATTGTTTTAACGAAAGGGTTATACACCGCTTTTCCGAAATACGTTGGCCACCTCGGTCTCCAGATCTGACCCCACTTGATTTTTTCTTGTGGGGTTATTTAAAAGAAAATGTTTATATTCAAGCGCCGTTTACGGATGTAGGCCATCTAGAACGTGTTATTAGAGAAGAAATCCGTAAAATAACTCCACAAACAATTAGAAGGGTTTTAAGGCATTTTTGTGATAGAACCGTTACATGTATGGAACGAGAAGGCGGATATGTTGAAGCATTTGTGTAACATTTTCAATACTTTCTTTTGTGTAAATGCTGTATTTAAGTATTATTGAAAATAAAGGTACTTTACTCTTATACTAATTTCATATTTTTTGTCATATCTCGTATATGACTAACAAATATTAAAATCTGACAATTTGAATTTAAGTTTTGGATGAAGCAGGACTTTTTATAAAGAATAACTTTTTTTCATAAACCCAAGAATAAAAAAGTTTTCCATTTGTTGCGAACTTAGCTAGACACATTGTATATCAATTATAATCAGTACTGCAAATAATAATAAACCGTACATACGCAAATTAAGCAAACATAAGAAATATTTAAAGAAAGGGTATTTACAAACACAATACTGATTCTATCGCTATAATACATTATGATTAACATAATTTTAGATGAACTATCATAATTATTCTTACCGGAAAATTATCAAATGCTAAGGCTTAATCCAGTCACTACAATACGCTAAGATTGTTATTAACGAACTTATCAATTGTATGATGAAGGTTACTTCCGGGATAATGTAATCACAGGCAGTGTAACACGTAAATTTAGAAAGGACAGACAAACAGTTTATCATGAAGAATCTGTTGAACCTGTAAGACAGTGTGTGGACAACTAATTTTATGTTCTTTAAAAAATCTTTTGCAAGTGGTGGAGTTCCTCCTCCATGGTCTTCAGTCCTGGGACTGGTTTGTCGCAGCTTTCCATTTTCCCCTATCTAAGGCATTTCTCTTCATTTATCCTATGGTATTTGCCACAAAATATCCAAGAAAAATCTTAAAATATATCCATACAAAAATTAAATTAAATTGCTTATGAGAAATGATTGCGGGGATATCCGAATACTCGGTTCCGCACCCTGCTGCCACTTTAACCCTGTTTGAGGTAGTTAGTGACTTTGCGCACTAACCCATGGGGACCCACGGTTTGAGGTGTTCTCCGAGGCACCGTGCGGGTTGCAGCGTTAGAGCTAAGATTTCGGTCACCCATCCAAGTAGGCACCACGCGGATCGTTTCTTAACTTTGAATATTGTTTTACCAGTACTTGTGCTTGTCCGCCACGCTGCTTCCTTATCCGTACAAAATGCAGGCTTTTAAGAAACAGGCGCATTAGTTCTGCAAGTTAATATGCGTTATTTTCAAGTACTGCTGAATCATTAGTACTCAACTCTCATCTTCACTGAAGATTATTAAGAATGATTATTTTCAAAACAACAATTTACTATCAGAAAAAATCAAGGAAGCTGACGGTGCAATAAAAGATGCATTGAGTATAAAAAAATTGATAGATTGTTTCCTACATAAACCTTGTTTGCAACTTGTATTTGTATACAGGGTGTCCCACGACGTGACGTCACTACTTCATGTATGTAATTTTTAGACCAAATATAGTCAAAAATCTAATAAAGTTATGCCCAAAAGTAAACTGTTTTTAAAATACAGAGTGTTAAATTATTCTTTATTAGATAATTACAATTTCAAAAAAGCCAATATTTATTTGTAGTTTAGTTTAAATTCACTATAAATATTGTTCAAAATGGCCACCGTTGCTCTTTAGACACATTCTGGCTCTTCTTAAGAGAGATGTGGTTGCCCTACATAACATTCCGAATTTTGTTTTGCTGCCTCAAAGATGCGTCTCCTAAGATCGTCAACAGTCTCTGATGGTATTTGATATACCACATCTTCATATGGCCCCACAAATAATAATCCAAACAAGTTAAGTCCGCAGATCTTAGGGGCCAAAAGTGCTTTCTCCTCTACCAATTACATGTCCTTCAAACAGTTGATTCAAAATTTGTCTTACACGTAACGCAAAGTACGCAGGAGCATCATCGTGCTGGTAGTACATACCATGTCTGATCGCCAAAGAGACATCATCTAACAACCCTCCGAAATAATCTTATAGAAAATTTAAATATCTGTCGGTGGTTAAATGGTTCTCAAAAACGAATGGACCAATGAGCATGTTATCAATAATTCCACATCAGATATTCACTGAAAACCAATGTTGATAATTTGACACTGTGGATTTTCCAAATCCCATGAGTGACTGATCTTTCTGTTCATTAATCCATTCCTTGTAAATGTTGCATCAAATGTGAATGAAATTCTATTACGCAGGTGCCGGTTTTGAATAATCCAGCGGCAAAATTCCATAGGACTAGCGAAATCTGTAGGTAAGAGAACTTGAACAGGCTGGATATGAAATGTATATAAACCATGCCGCTTTAATGTTCTCCTAACTCGTATTAGTGGTACATTAACTTGTGCAGATTCACGACGAACAGAGGTGGGGAAAGTTCCATGTTCACGTAGGTGGTTGTGCACTAGGGTGGTCACAAGGTATAGAGGGAATTGTTTTTTTCGTCCTATCTTCCGGGGGCCCCCCTAAAAGTTGCCAATTGGTTAGAAAATGTGATTGGCAAAGTTGATTATCACCTTGGTAACGTTAACCCGTGCCTCACTGAGGTTAAAGTTTAGAAAAATTGCGATTTTTAGCTAAAAATCGAGGATTTTCCTCAGTAAAATAGAAACCATACGTTCTAGAAACCTAATTCTTATCTCATGTTATAGGAAAATTTGTTGCCTTGAAGTTTTATTTCCATCATTTGTTTGCTAAAACTTATAGATTTAGTGGTATTTAGCATGTTTCAGGTCAGGTCGTGGTGTATATCTTCAAAATCGCAACCGAATTAAATTATCCCTCATGTGGCCCTGGTAGTGCGTTGGGTATAAAAATGGTATGCCGACCCATATCTCTCGGTGTTGCAATGCACTTCTTTCTCATACCAGGAAATACAAGTAGAAGAACTGTAATAGCAGATTCTCAACGATTACTAGGAAAACTCGCACATCTGGTCCTGCTAGTGCCATTTATACCCACTATAGCATGTAAACTTTTAGCACGTAAGCTTTTTGTAAACATTGTATGGGATTATTATTAAAGTAAGGCTTGAGCGAGCCGGTTGTGTGTTTTTTAATGGTCAGTCAATTCAGTGAAGCAGTGAAGTTCGTTTAGTGCAATTTTTCCGTGAGGTTTAAAAACAATGGATCAATCTTTGATTTCTACAGCATCAACGAGCATGAGTTTAAGGCAGAAGGACAAGATTTTTTTAATTGGCCACATGTCTCATCAAATCACTGGCAGTAAGTTACCGTCTAATTGTTAAGTCTTACGCACTTTATTTTATAATATGCGCCAAGTGAAATTGAACAACAGAGAAGCTGCAAGACTTACAATACAGGAAGTTCTACTTTTTGGGGAGAAAGCTAAGATACCAACCAGACATATCAAAGATTGTGATGCAAAGCTGGAAAATCTGTATGATGAGTGGAGAAAACTGCAAAAAAGCTCTACCAGATCTGCAAGCGCAGCTCAAAATCGAAAAGTAGAAGCTTTCAAGTCAACCCTTGACGACTTATTTGACGTTGCTCATCAGAACGCACTTACAAACGCCACTGAAGAAGATAGGCAGTTTTTGTTACACCAGAGAGAAAAAGAACGCCCTGGCTGTATGGGAGGTGTTGACATGAAATTTGTAAAAGCAGAACAACGAAGAGAAAAAAGGCGAGCAGCTGAGATGGCAAGATTGGAAAAATGAAAAAAAAACCTAGGTGAATTTGAGTTTTTCATTCATTTTTTCATTCTTCTCATGTTGTTTACTACTTAAGCAGATAGTTTGACATTACTAAGACTTATATTTTATTTTTATAAGGTGAAGAATATGTAGAACTGGAATCTGTACCAAGCATTATCAGCACATCAGAGGAAGAGGAGCCGATGCAAGAAGATGCAGGGTATAATTTTCCACACCTAGAGGAAGCAGGACCAGAAATAAAGAAGAGGAGGTACTGTCGAGGTACTGAAGAGATGATTACTGAAAAATTGTCTTTATTATTAGATAGGTGTAGTGTTTCTGATAGTGGCGCGGTGCGAATAATAGCAGCTACGGCCGAGGCGTTAGGTCATGACCCACAGAATTTAATTGTAAGTAGAAGTGTCATACGACTCCGCAGACAGCAATTCCGACAACAACGAACTGACCTCATCAAAAATAGATTCAGGAATTCCGATTTAGAAGGAGCTGTTGTGCACTGGGATGGGAAATTGCTTCCAGATATGTTGAATAAAGAAAATATAGAGAGGGTAGCGATTTTGATTAGTTGTGGAAATGAAGAACAGTTGATTGGTGTTCCTCAGCTTGAAAATAGTAAGGGGATTACCCAGGCAAAAGCAGTATTTTCAGCAGTTGAATAGTGGGGGGCAGCTGGGAAAATTCAGGCAATGTGTTTTGATACCACAGCAGTAAATACTGGTCGCATTAGGGGAACCTGCGTTTTGCTTCAGCAATTATTAGAGAAAAACCTTCTGTCTTTTGCATGTCGCCACCATATTTTAGGAGTTATTCTAAAAGCAGTTTTTAATTGCAAAATGAGTACAACCACTGGTCCTCGGCCAGATATATTTGAAACATTCCAGACTGGGTGGTCTAAGCTAGACAAAACGAAATACGAAACAGGAATTAAAGATGAAAATATTAGGTATAAAATAAGTAATCCGGACCAAATTTCAAGTTTTCTTTTTGAACAATTAAAAAACGAACAGCCCAGGCATGATTATAAAGAATTCATCCAACTTTGCTTAATTTTTTTAGGACGTCTTCCTCCAATATTAAAATCTTTTGTTTAATACAGGAAAATTGATAAAGAAGTTGCAGACAAAGCACTGTCTAAAATGATAAACCATCTGTGGTATCTCAATTCGGAGCAAGTTGCATTTTCATTTTTTGATGATACTTTGGGAAAAAATGCTAAAACAAGCATGGTTGGAAATTAAGGTCTGAAGTAAAAAATGATGAAAATGATTGTGATGCCAGGCATGTAAAAGCAACACTCAGTATTAAACAAGTTGATCATTTATTAGACAAAGAAGTTGATTTTTTTGTTTCTCCTCGAACTCTAAATTTTTTTACGAGATTTGGGATCGATACAGAATTTTTAAATACTGATCCCGATGTATGGTGTGAAAATTTACATTATTTAAAAGCTAAAAATATAGTGAACGGTTTAAGGGTTGCTAATGACACAGCTGAAAGGGGGATAAAATTACTCCAAGATTTCAATTCCTGTTTGACGAACGACGAAGAACAACGGCAGTTTCTGTTACAAGTTGTATCTGAATGTAGACAAATTTTTCCTGACCCCTCAAAAGCTACCTTATTTAAGCCATTACCATCTTAATATCAAAATTGTAAAAAATAATAGTTTAATAATATGTATAATTTAATCATATAGTTAATAAAATCCATTTAAACACTATTTGTTAGTATGTTTACACTTTCCTTGCTCTTCTTTTCCTTTAATTCCTTCATTTTCAATTTGGATTTTGTTGCATTTACATTTTAAAGCACCTCCAACCAAACTCTTTTTCATGTACAAAATGAAAAATACAAAAAGTAAAATCTGCAAAGCAGATGTAATTGAATGTTGTAATGTTTTTAGGCTTTTGCATGAAAAGTCACTTTTGAGGATATGCACCACGACATGACCTGAAAATGCTAAATACCTATAAATCTATAAGTTTTAGCAAAAAATGATGGAAATAAAACAAAATTTCCTATAAAATGAGATAAGAATAGGTTTCTAGGACATATGGTTTCTATTTTATTGAGGAAAAACTTCGATTATTTGCTAAAAATTGCAATTGTTCTAAACTTTAACCTCAGTGAGGCACGGGTTAACGTTATCAAGTTGATCTGAAACTTTGCTAATCACATTTTCTAACCAATTGGCAACTTTTGTGGGGGTCCCCCGGTAAAAATTCGAACAGTGATTTCTTGTGACCACCCTATTGTGCACTCGTTGACAAACTCGTCGGTCTGGTAGTCGCCGATTTGAAAATCTCAACCCATATACTCGAGCAACTGCTACAGAGTTTCCATCAAAAAACATGTAATTGATATCGGCGTATTCTCGCGTTATAAAAGTAAACATTATCAACACTATTAATAAGCGCAAGCAAGAAATCAACTTTAAGGTGCTTTACTGTTTGACATACAAGTAAATTATATCATTGCCATAATAACGTAGACAGTTTGTATCAAACACCACTTAATATCATTTATTATTTCGGCAGCTTCAGTATTTAACTAAAACGGGCCATGACTTCTTTAATAGCCGATCAAGAGAAAATGACCACTCTTTAGTTTCGACTTCCTTTCACCTCTCTTACACATAGGTGAAGTAGTGACCTCACATACCACACTGTATTCTAGGGCCAACGAAAAAAAGTTAGGTAAATTAAATAAAGACGCATGATTTATTTGACCTACTGTACCAAAAGTCAGTTTTACTTTGTATAATTATGTCGCACATCTTTCGCATAATTCCTCTTTTTGCTAAATGTCATTTTGAACAAACATCGACTATTTTGCAATGTGACAGCCGAGTTTCAGTCATTTTGCAAAATGTCTTAGTTGTATTAGCCAAACTAGACAACCACTTGATGTGTGATGTGACTACAAAATTTAGGCTTTTTGTTAAATAATATTTGCTTGATGTACGTTCCTGTACGCAACTTGGTTCTACGAGTAGTTGTGAAAATTTTTATCAAGAAATTGTAAGAGTTTTGGGAATTTGTTTAGTGTCGAAGCTATTTAATAGTTCATGATTATTTTTTTACATACGTGCATAGTGTAAAAGATTGTAATAAAATTTTGCTCCAATTAAACATATTTATTTTATTATATTCCATAAATTTACAACAAAGGTAAATTATTCGGGTCACATTGCAGAAGAATAGTAAGAAATAATGAAAATCGAGGCAAAGTGTAGTCCTAGTACCTACTGTCACTAATTTTTAAATTCTCCTCGATTTAAAGTAATTGTTTCCCTTAACTAAAAGCTCGAATACAGCAATTTGGTTTAGAAACTGTTATAAATACAATCGCCGCATATATTTAAATATAATTATATACAAAATGGTACTACTTTTTAATTTGGCCTTGCTGCTACTCGTGGTTTATTTCAGTTCCCAATAAATTCTTTTAAATGTTATAGAAAATATTCATTAATGTACTTCTTTTATTCATGTTAATATTTACGGTGCATTCAGGGTGCTCTATAAGTTGAAATATCGTAGTATTGTTCAGCAGTGCATATTGACTACAAAAAAGTTAAAATAGTTATTTTTTCTTGGTTAGGTTCTTCACACGAGCTTCTTGAAGTTGAAATTCTAATGTCGCGTATCTTTAACAACAAAGCTAAACTAATAGATATTATCGATGAAAGTAGTTCTCCGCCAATAAACTTAAGATATATTAACAATAAAAATGACTTCTGCACAAGCTCAAATTGCAGATTTTTGATAGTAAGATTTTGTTGAAAATACGCGATTTAGATGTGGCATCAAGGCAAATCTAAACAAGGCTGAGAGTAATTTCTATTTAATTTGACATTGCTGTTCCAAATTTTACAGTTGTCAAACACATTTTTCTGTTCCTTTTGGTAAATTCCGTTTCACCTGCATTCATGGAATACACATTTTCTGACTACACCGACATGATTTGGAGTCTTGGAGAGGTTAGTGGTACCTAATTGTAATGCAGCGGCAAGGCTATATACTGAACGCTATCCAAATAGAAGACATCCAAACGACACAGTTATTAAACAAACTGATCATCGATTAAGAGAGAGAAAGAAAGTGTTGGTCTAAGAAGAGGTGGTGGTGGTCGTCCATTTATGGTAAGACAGCCCAATATTAAATAAAATGTGTTAGATTTAAATAAATGCGAGCTTACGAGAAGCTTATGTGGTATTTATCGGATTGTAGACGTACCAAAGTAGCCAGTACACAGATTATTACACAATAACTGCCTATATCATGCACAAAAGTCCAACTCTTCTTGCTACAGGATTATAATGCACGAGTTTGGTACTATGAATTGCTATTAAATGAACAGCAGGTTAATTTGAATTTTATTGGCATATTTTGTGGACAAATGAGGTGATATTTACGCAACCCTCATCGGCTCATGTTCGAAGTCCTCAATATAATTACGGTGTTAATGTCTGGGTAGGCATGATAAATAATCAACTAATTATTCCTTCTATTATATTCTATCGCCTTAACGCTGAAAATGTTGTACATTTTCTTAATGAAGATTTTCAAATACTATTGAAAAAGGTTCCACTGATAATTAGACAAAATATGTGGTACCAACAAGGTGGTGCTAGCGCCCATGAGGCAGTCATGGTTCGAGATTGGCTACAAAATCATTTTCGAGATCGGTAGATTGGTTGTCGGGGTGCTATAGCTTGGCCGCCAAGGTTACCTGATCTAACGCCCTTCGATTTTTGTCTATGAGGTTATCTAAAAGATTTGGTATATTTCACACCAGTTAACAATGTGGAGCATTTAACAAATAGTATCAATCAAGCGGGTGCAACTTTAAACGAATGTTGTACTGTTGATGGTGGCCGTTTTGAACAGTTCCATTAATTTACAGAGTATTTTAAATTCTGATTTGTTTCTGTCCGTTATTTTTATTCTATTTGTTCATAACTAATTCGTGTTTAGGTACCGCAGAGAATTGATAACTACTTTATACAATTGTGGATTAGGCTTATTGGAGATACTACATAAAAAAATGCGCCTGTAATTCAACCTCATGGTGGTGTGGAAATGTGTTGTATAATTTAATTTAATTTAATTAATTTGTGTTGTCTAAAGCGTCGACTGGCCTAGATAATAATAACTATGTAATAACTATTTGTTAATTGTTTTCGACAGTAACTGCAAAAATATTTTCCATAGAGCATACAACATGTATATTAAACAGTTGTTCAGTTTCCTCTTCTTTTCGTGCTTCGTGTTAAAAACTGGCCCGCGATAAATAAATATTTTAGCTGATTTATATTTAATAGGCACTGCTGTACAGCGCTACAAGGCGTTTTATAGCGAGTTAGGGGACACCCTGTATATTACATTTAAATAATACTCCTTATGGTAATAATTTAAAATAATATACAACATGTTCAAACATTAATTAAATAATATTCTCTACGTCTTTAGTGATAATTTTCTATTTTATAGCTTTTCTTAGAGAAGTTCTTCAATTCTAACAATTAACGAGAAATTACAATTACACAGACATTAATCTTACTTACATAGCACCTACGTAGAGGGACTCCCTTTGGCTGTCCAAATAAAGAGTTCGGTAATAAAGCTTTCCACAGCCGAATTCCCGAACGTGATCTGTAAGAAAGAATTTAGAAAATTAGTGTTATCCAGGAACTGAGAACATTGATTAAGTTAGCCTGCTATTTTTAACAAAATTAATTATTTTTAGTATCTACCAGTGGCGTAACCAGAGCGAGACGAGTATGTCATATTCCTCAGACCCACAAAGATTTAAAGATTGGGGAGCACAGAAAATGCAATACAAATACGTTTTTTTAATCTTATTAGTTATTTGTTTGTTTTATTTAGTTTTTCCTTTAATACTTCCGACTGCTTTTGGAAATGCTGAAAAAGCCCTTGCGTTAAGTTACGGGCTTCCTGTTTGGAAATTTGTAAATTAGGATGTTTGTTGTTAATTCTACTAGTAAGTAGTAGTTGCTTACGTAAATTATATTTTAAGACTACCTCGCTGGGATATGGGATTTTCATAGCAGAAGCAGATTTTTACTACGTGTTTCCATGAATTCTGATATGCTACAGGAAAGGCGGCATTTAAAGGGTTCGCGTGCTGTTTATTGAAATAGTGTGTTACATGTGCTATGATGCACATTTTACATGTATTGGTTAGTTTTATATACGGATTTTATGGTTGCAATAAATAAACATTCTACGTTGTTTTTTATATATGTATTTTTGGTTTTTAGAAAGTAACTTCTATGTAATACAACAAAGGAGAAAAGAGCAATTTCATATTCCTGCCTCGGGCGCAAAAATAGTTCGCTATGGCTTTTGTATTTTCTTGAGTAAACAAAATATAAATTATGGAAAAATTTCCTTTCTAGTTTTTAGATATTTTGCAGAAACATATAATATATACAGGGAATTTTTCTTTTTAGTATACATTGCCTATGTATACTTTTAAAAAGAACCCGTCAATTACGCCTATTGTGTAGGCAACCAACTATACAGACAACTAAACCCTGCTGTGACCAAAACAATCACATTAATTCAATGTTAAAAAATAAAATTAATCTTTATTTCGTGTCTTCTTGCGTTTTTTATACAACCATGTACAGTAAAGACGAAAAAGTGGAAATTCTAATGTGGTATCAGAATGGTAACAGCCTAAGAACTGTGAGAGACTTATTTTTACTAAAATATCCTGAAAGACATATCCTTGTATTCGAACCATACAAACAATTGTTAGAAAATTTAAATCAGAGGGACGCGTAATAAATTCTCATAAAATAAGAACTAAAAGTAGGTAATCACGTTTTAACCGAAGAAATGAAATTAAATATTTTATGCTACGTTGAAGAAATCATAATTAATAATTATAACAAAAAATAATAAAAAAAAAGTTTGCGATGGCCGGGAATGAAACCCGGATCAACTGCTTGGAAGGCAGCTATGATAACCATTACACCACTTTGCCGCTGATGTATTTTTGTTGTACAAAGGAAGTACAATGTTCGCGGACCTTACAGGTACATCACCCTGTCGATTTTTGTATTTAACAAATAAATCATAATTTGCGTCCTATATACAGTGTGAAACATCTATTTAATATAAACACTGCATCAACATAACCTTCATACTCAAATAATTCACAACTACGTTTCACTACTACGTTTATTTCTGTTTTTTAGTTGTCGGTATAGTTGGTTGCCTACGCAATAGGCGTAATTGACGTCTTCTTTTTAAAAGTATACATTGGCAATGTATACTAAAAAGAAAATTTCCCTGTATAATAAACGGCGGGTTTACTAAACATTCATCAAGATAATAAGCTTTCTAAAAAGTCCGGAAGCGAATGCAGAAGTTAGATATACATATTGCTTTGGGATAATTTTCACATCGAACATCGAATCAGGCATTCTTCCTCGGGAGATATTGGCAAACCAGCAAAGTATTCTGCCTTGTAAATTTCTGTGGAGCAGAAGTGTTCCACTTTCCATGGTTCGGAGCCGACGTTAAGTTGTACATAAGTCCTCTAGACGAGGATTGTTCGATAAGTACGTGGCCTAACACAGAGTTAGCGCGAATTCGGACGAATCTTCTTTACCATTCTGTAGAACTATCCTTTATTAGATTAAATATGACAGTACAGAGCGATCTGTCAATTAGTCTGTTTTTGACAGTACGCCAAAGTGAACGTCTCGTGTGATTGTGTAAACAATGGAAAACACTGAGTTGAAAGCAGTGATAAAGTACTTTCATTTGAAAGGCTTAACACCAACCGAAATCAAAGCAGAGCTGGATTCAACACTATTGGAATCCACTCCTTCGTTTTCAATGATTAAAAACTGTCCACTGTATTGTATTGGATGACCGTCGAGTAGAAGTGCGCGAGATAGTAGACATAGTGGGTATCTCAAATTACAGTGTGCACAGAATTTTAAATGAAGAATTGGAAATGAAAAAATACTCTGCGCGCAGGGTGCCGCGGTTGCTCACACCAGAGCAAAAACTGAATCGTTTGAGTGTTTCTCGCGAACTTTTTGCACGTTTTCGCCACAATCCGAAGGATGTTTTGCGCCGTTTCATAACCGTCGATGAAACCTGGATCCACCATTATACTCCCGAAACCAAAGAACAGTCCAAACAATGGACACGCAAACGTTCTCCGCCACCAAAGAAGGCAAAACCGGTTTTGTCAGCAGAAAAGGTTATGGCAACCGTATTTTGGGATTCTCATGGAATTATCTTGGTCGACTACTTAGAAAAGGGGAAAACAATAAATGGCGAGTATTATGCCAATTTTTTGCAACGACTTAGCGACAAAATCAAAGGGAAACATCCTCATTTGGTAAAGAAGAAAGTGCTTTTCCATCAAAATAACGCACCTGCCCACAAGTCTGCGATTGCAATGGCCAAAATTCATGAATTGGGATTTGAATTAGTGCTCCATTCGCCCTATTCCCCAGATTTGGCTCCCGGTGATTACCATCTGTTTCCAAACCTGAAAAAAAGGCTCGGCGGTAAGAGATTTTCGTTAATTCCGAGGTAATCGCTGCTGTAAATAGCTATTTCGAGAACTTGGATTCATCGACCTACAATGAAGGCATTGCTAATTTGGAATATTGTTGGAATAAGTGTGTTAAGCGAGCAGGAGACTATATTGAAAAATAAAATGTTTTCTGTCGAAAAAAACTTGCGTTTGCTTTGTTAGGCCACGTAGTTATCGATCCATCCTCGTATCTGTGCTACTTTAAATCGCTCAGCACACCATAAGAGAGATGTTTGCTACGTCTCCTACGGAACAAAGTACTCGAGGAAAGAAGAAATTATCAGAACCAAGTTGTAATAAAAATGAAACAACTAGAAAAACGATACACATTAATTTACACGAAATTTAAAAAAATGTTTTTTTTGGAAAGGGCCCTATGGTTATTATAACATTTTCGGACTCGATAAAGGGTGCGAAAACCTGAATAATCAGTATTTTTATTTTGGAAATCTTTTAGTTATGCACTATTGTAAAGCCATTCTGAAGTGTATTTTATAATACAGAGTAATAATTGTGACTCAAAGTACATATCCAATATTGGAATAAGTGAATACATTACCGAAATAAGCGTAAGATCTGATTGCGGAAAGTAGTGCAAAAATACGGTGATCAGACTATGTTTATGAATTTATAATATAAATGGACTTAATTCCTTGAACTTTTTCAATGTTAATACAAGCTACCTTCCTTTAAGAATAAAATGCACAAAACTCTGGCACGAAGATAAGTGTACTTTTCTTAAAATCAGAATAATGCTATGTAACCAATTTATTTTGTAGTATATTATACCTATTGGATTTTACACTGCCTGCGACTTTCCAACGTTAGGAATAAAGTGGTTCGCCGGTCTGAAAGGTTTCATTTAATTGTGAATTGCCAGGTCGGTTTAGGAATCCCCTAAAAAGGGATTTCATAGTTTGCTAATTTTATTCTATAATTATTTGCACATTAAACCTAATTTCGAAAGCAGATAATAATACCGTCAGAGCAATAAACACCCAAGTCAAAGACACCCTTGAAATTTTAAAGTCTTATCTTAGATTAATCTGTAATTACAGAAATGTAAACATTATAAATATTTTTAACTGCCATACATTAATAATTGACAGTTTACATTTCAAATTATATTAGGTTTCTTATTTAATTATTTCATAGAAATTTAAAATTAACACTTTATTTTGTCAGTGTTTGTCTAAACCTTTAGTTAACTATATTTAAGATTACATTGCCGTCTCAAGTGTTCTGTGCTCCCTGTGGTCGAAGTAGTGAGGTTAAGCAGTTATGGGCTATGTAAATTAACGTTTATATGGAATAAAATTGTTGCATACACATTTACAGAACAAAGTAGATAAATAATTTTTTACAAAAGATGTTGAAAATGTTGACCTATGCTTTCTGAACATAAATGGTTGAAACAAATGTTTACTAATCAACTGATCATCATAAAATTCCTCTAAAAATTGTATGACACGACTAGCATGTGTTGTAGCATTGTTCTGCTGGAAGTAAGCATTTCTAATATCATCATCATGACGTTCATTGGAAGAGGGTTTAAGATATTGTGAAAATAATAATCGGCAATTGTATTTTCTGCAAAAAACTTATAAACTATTCGTCTTCTTGAAACTGTGACCCATAAACCGATCCTTTGTGGATGTAATGGCGTTTCCTCAAACATATACGGATTATCTGTTACCCATATTTTCATATTTTGGCTGTTAAGATACCCTATGCGGTGAAATCAGGCTTCGTCGCTGAACCAAGTAGGATCCAATATGTCATTTTTATTTATGTTTTTTAAAACCAGTGACAATAATTTGTTGGAAATCACGTGGTAAAGGTTGATGATACCTTTTCCCTTTCAACGCTTCGACTTTCTCTAAAATTATTCATAATAATCCTGGCAGTTTGATAGAAATTGTTATAAGTGACGTTTGCAGTCGCATTCGGATAACGCTGTTGAAATTCTGTGAATCCGCTGTGAAATAATTATTGCCATTCAGCATAGTGATTTTTTGTACCATTACGAAAATAAGATCTTAAGAAAAAGGAAAATCAACGTAGGTTCATTGACCATAAGGGGGCCCCTCTTCAGCCAGTAATGAGAATGTAAGAATAAGAAAGACCAGGAAAATGGGACAATGGAATTTCTACCTGTATGACCCAGGAAAACCACGAAAAACCTAATTCAGGTCAGACGGCCCGGGGGTTCAAACCCTAGGCTTCCCGAATGAAAGGTAATCGCTCTACCTTCCACTATTAACATCTTTAAATTCACAGTACTGTAATAAGTGATTGTAATGATTTTTGCTCTAAGCAATTAATTAAATAAATAACCTGATAAAAATTGAAATGTAAACTGTCATAAAAATATTTATAATATTTACATCTTTATAATTACAGATTAATCTAAGACAAGATTTTAAAATTCCAATGGTGTCATTGCTCTAACGGTATAAATAAATGTATAACAAGTAAGTCTTCAAATACATGTTGAATAGTTAATAACATGATTATAGTTTCAAATTTTTAAGCTACACACCTGTATACGTGGTGATTCATAACATACGGAGGAGACTGTAAGGGCAGCTAGAAAGTACCAAGATAAAGTTTTTTGTTTATAAACTTTTGACCAAACAATACTCAGTAATAAGGAATTTACAGAAAGTTAACGCGACGCGGCTTCTAATCACCTGCTCTCTAGGTCACGGCGTTGCTTTGTTAATGTAGTAAAGTATTATTGCGTGTGTGTTCCACGCTTTGCTGGTTTGTGCTGAAATGGGGTTGTGATTGTTTGTGTGTTTACTTTAAGAGTGCACCGCGTACATGTCTGAAGCTGCTAAATCCTGAGTTCCCGAGAATTTGGTCGTGATGAGTACACATAACCGAATTCGGGACCCTATCGGTGAGTGTTTAGTTATTTATTATTATTTTTTTTATATTAGCCCGCAGTATCCCATTGTTGGGCATGGGCCTCCCCCATAAGGGGGGTTGTTGATCTACTCTCCCATAGTGATCAATCCTCGTGGGAGAGAAGCGCCGCGCCGCGTTAACGCAACCTTCGGGTCACCCATCCAAGTACTGACCGGAGCAACGCTGTCTTAACTCTCCTGATCGTACGTGAACGGGCGACGAATGTGCGCAACCCGGGACCTTTATTATATTTACTTTGTAAAAATTCCCACCGCCGCCGGTCCCGGTGCGAAAAAGAGTCCCCTACATTACTTTAAACTAAATTATGAAGGAAACGCCTACATAATGCCAAAAACAGTAAGTAGGTACCTCTTTCATTAATGAAACTCTGAACTAAGAATACTTGCAATGTTGCAGGCACAAATTGCAAATTCACCAAAATAAAAATATTCACAAAGTTTGTTCGGAATGCCGATCCTGCTTTTCAACGCACAATTGCCCACGATGAATCCAACAATCCGATAGTCGTGGGAGCTGTCGTAAGTGCTCTGTAGCAACATTGATGCGATGTCGTAACTCATCGATGGTAGCAACCTCGGTGGCATACAGCAATCCCTTCATGTGTCTCCACAAGAAAAAGTCCACAGGTTGTGATCGGAACTACGTGGGAGATATAGAATAAATCCATTTCGAGCAACCATCTTTGCGGAAATGTGGTGTCGAGATAATTTCGTATGTACAGCATGACAATTTGCAGGAAACTCTCATGCATACTCCATATGGTACGTCGCCCATCCAAAGGATTATGTCCTAGAAGTTCTAGTAGAATTGTTTGTAAAACCTGCAAGTAGGAATTACCATTAAGGCGTGTTGGTAATTCGAAAGGCCCTATTAAGGTGTAGTCCACGATCCCAGCCCATAGATTCAAAGTAAACTACTACTAAAATGAACTCTGGCGGATCGCATATGGATTTTCATCAGTCCATATGTGGTAATTGTGAAAATTGAGAATACCAGCCCTGACAAAACATCATTCATCCGTCACCAACACTTTTACTGAAAATTTTAGATCTCTATTAGTACGATTTGGAAGTCACTTGCAAAAATGCTGCTTCGGGAGATAATCAGTAGGAGTGACTCGTTGCACCTTTTGCAGATGTAATGAGTGCAAATCATTTGTACTCAGTGTGTCGCAAACAGAGGAGTGGGAAATTCGGAGTGTACTTGTAGTTGGATCAGCATCTACCATTTCTAAAATTTCTTTTTCTACATTCGCGCCACATCTACCATATGTGGCCTACCACCACCATGGCCTTTCTTAGGTGTCTACCGCTTTGAACCACTCGAAGAAAAGTATGTTTAGGAGGTGTTTGCGGCTTTCAAAATTTTTATAAATGCATACGCCTTGCACGTGCAATGTTTTCTTCAGTTGCTCCATAAACAATAATCATCTCTATGCACTCCTCATTACTTTAATTACCCTTTTTATCCAAACTAACAACCTAACAAAATCTGTCTCAATTTTAAGGCTTTGCTGATGTAATATTTAAGTGAATTTCCGTAGTTTCTTTTCTGTTCTGTATCCTTTTGTTTTCTAGTTATATTAAAAAATCCGCGGTTCTTAATAAGGGAATACCAACCCTTGAGCATTATAAGATTACTTTTAACAGCAGTAACTTTGATGTTTTTGATTTTTTATCAAATTTTTAACTAAATACTTGTTGAATTAACTGTCAAATATCCCCAATTTGAGTTTAACACGTAACTTACTGCCGTAGTTTTTAGCTAGTGTTCATTAATAGATTTAATTTTAACTTGCTGCAATTCTCTTATTACTGGGTTTTGGTCAAACGTTTATAAAGAAAACAACTTTATTTTGTTCCCCTCTAGCTATCCTTCTAGTCTCATCCGTATGTTATGAATCACCCTGTATAAAAATGGTTAAAAATACACTGCTCACACTATTGTTATAGCGTTTGTAATAGCACACAATATCTAATAGGCTTTAATTAAATAAACTATTATATGTAAATAAGTATAGAATAATATTATATTTTATAGATTTCTAATTTATGTTAACATATAACAACACCTTCTTCAGCAGAATTCGAACACCGTGCATAAACATTATTTACTGTTGATGCATAGAAGAACGACTTATATAATTGTTCTAGTGGATTAGCTTTAATATAATTATGGTTGCAGTGTTATTAGATGGCGTTTGTTGTTTTGTTATCGGGGGAACACAGTCTTGGCAATGCAAAATATTGCATGTAACATGAAACGTTCGAAGATACACACGCTTTTTCGCCCATCGCATGACTCAATCCATTCTCAACTAGCTATATCTGTGTGTATTAATGTTGCGAGTGGCGGCACTGCTTGTTTTTGATAAGCCAATTTTATTTTCATATGGAATTTACGGTATGGCTGAAATTGGTATTGCGTGTTCTCGTATTGTTTTTTTGTACAATTCTGATTTTCTACCGCTTAGCTTTAACTTAATTTTTAGACTTTGCGATTCTGTGACATGTGTGCTTCCCCACACGCGGAAGGATGGTCTGTTTATGACTATATTGCTGACGGGTTAAGTAATGAAATTGTGTACTTTAATATTGTTTATGGTTTTATTTACCCTCTGAACATGAACATATTAATATTAATCCATATATTCATGCAAGAAAAGCCTCGTATATATGTAGTACATATGTAGTTACGCAGAAACATGACTGATTATATAGTAAGAAGCATTATAAGGACATTGTTACTTTCTTGTAAAATATGGAGCTAATCAGGTAAATGATGTAAACAATATTGATGGGCTGTTCTATGTCAACTCATTCAATTCTTATTGTTTCAGTTTTTTTTTCGTATATCTTTTCATAGCATCACTAAATTCCCGAATAAATGTATGTACGTACATACATATTGTGTTATGTATAAATTTTATTGCTATTATTATGACGATTCTACATACATACTATTATTATATCCCTAAATAAAATTTACAACACAAAATTTATTACGAAGAGGTATAGGATGTACAACTTATACCACTCGCTACTATCCGCGATTTCAGGTATCTACGAAAAGGCTTGGAACCTACCACTCGCGGTCACAGAGGCCTCACTGTATAAGTATGTAGATATATATATATATATATATATATATATATATATATACATATACAGGATGAATCATTAGACTGTTTACAAATTTTGGCAATAAAAACTAGATGCAATTTCATGGAGAAATGTTCATATGAGTGTAGGTTTTATGTTTCTTGGTTAAGAAGTTATAGGGTTTTTAAAATAATTATCTCTTTGAACACTAATGAGTAATCACATCTTAAGACAATCAAAAACATTTATTGTAACAAGCAGAAAGCAACATTAAGACTACAACAAATGTTCAAAAATTAGTCTATTCTCCTGAATACACAAGTGGCAAGACAAACTAAACTCTCTTGCACGCGTAATAATTCATATAATTTCTAATATGAGTTTCGGCATCTCGAATCCTCTGCAATGATTGATGACGATAATTTATTTCCACGGCATAAACAAGTTGCTTGAAGTGACGCCATAAATAAAAATCGCAAGGATTTAAGTCAGGTGATCTAGGTGGCTATTGTATAGGATCTCCGTTACCAATCCATTTATTGGGAAAATAAATATGCCGCAATTCTGTCACTTGTCTTCCTCGGTGAGGCGGAACCCCGTCATGCGGATACCACATATCTTGCATCAGGTGGAGTGGAACGTTTTCCAGAAGATCAAAAAATGTGGTGCTCAAAAAGCTATGGTACCTCTCTGCATTTAAAGTTCCGTCAAATACATTTACAAATAGTTTTCTGTTAAATAAACCACACCAAACATTTACAATAAATCTCTGCTGGAAATTACGCATTCTGGCCGCAGGTGGATTGTCCAGAGACCAAATATGGTCATTGTGGAAATTATTAATTCCGTCTCTTGAGAAATGGGATTCATCTGACCATAACATTTTTAAATAAAATTGTTATCTCGGGGGTGTTGTTGTATAGGCCAGTTACGAAAATTTAATCGCTGTTGAGCATCTCCGTAATGTAATGCTTGCATACTTTGTCGATGATAATGGTGCAGCCTCTAGGGATATAGTGCTTGCTACACAAAACTTTGTGAGCTATGCGTCTGGTACTACTTTCCGGTTGTTCAATTACAACATTCATAACGTTTTCAAGATCTTCAAGATTTATTATTTAAAAAACCCTATAGCTTCTTAACAAAGACAGATAGATCCTACATTTATATGAACATTTCTTCATAAAATTATATCTAGTTTTTATTGCCAACGTTTGTAAAGAGGCTAAGGAATTACCCTGCATATATAGTGATTTAAATATATAAGCTTGAAGGGTGGGTCAGCTGAGTCGTCCCCCTTAAAAGTGGTTGACGCAACCCAGCATACATATAGAGCATGGCAACGAAAATCAATTTTTAAGATTTTAAAGTTTTTGTATACGTATATCTTCTAAATTGCGTTAAAAAATGTCTGCTCATATTAAAGGAGAGTATTAGAAGGCTGCCGTGTTCACTACGTTTGATTGTTAGGAATTTCTTAAATAGTGTGTTTGGAGGAAATTGGATTTGATGAAGAGCTGTGCATTAACACTCACAAGAAGTTGCGGTATCATTCCACTATAGTTTTCCCTTTGGGATACAGTTAAAAAGATAGTATACCGAACTCCGATAGTAAACGAGAATAATTTACAAAATAGAAGAATCGAGACGTGTACATGATGAGTTATATCTGCCAAGCTTGCTCCAGTCCGAAGATCGTTTTCCAAACGAATTACAAATTGTGTGGAGGGGAATGGAGGCCATTTTCAACTTTCATTCAATTAAATACAACTTTCCTATTTATTTTCCGATGTTCTTTCTATAGCACGGATACATCAATTCGTGTTCTACTTGTAATTCATATTAGTAAAACTTACTACAGTAAGAAATTAGTATGACAGAAAAAGGCCGGGAAAACATGTTTGCTACTATTGAATAGCATTTTATAAGAGTATTTTAATGACGGGAATGAAATACAATGTGAATGTGACCATTTGAAATATAGATAAGTTCAATACATTGTACGTTTTCAAATAGACACGTACCGAGTTTTCTGATGAAGTATGTTTAGTAGTTATATGTTTAGAAAAAAAGCTTAGGCAAGTTACAAACGGAATGAAAGCAATTTCATATGCGTTAGATGCAGTAATATACAGGGTTGCTCATTAATGTGTCAAAGTCCAATATTGGCATTATTAAAATGATTTGGAAATTTTTAATTCTTTAAAGAGATGTTGTGCCAAAATGCGCACATTATAAAAATATTTTTAAATACACAAGGCGACTCGCTACAGCGACCATCTTCAAGGTATTACTTTTTAAATAGAACCGCTTGTATATTTTTACATTTTCGAATTCAACGTAAAACTACCTTTCCAATGATCTCCTCTTCTTTTATTTTGGACAAGTTGTTGGCGAGTTTAAATAAAAAAATGAACATTTTGGTCAGCACAATGTTTAACAAATTCATTCGGTGGCTGACTATTTCGATTAATCAAGAATACATATTAAGCACTTATGTAGCCAAGCGATGTACTAACACGACACAACCACTAAATATTAATTTTATTATACATAGTGTTTCCTACATCAGCGAAAATTTAGATTGACTTCAAGGAGCATTTATTCGTTTTTTTTTAATGGAGGATTTACCTCAAATACTTATAATTTAACAGGTGATAACTTCAAAATTCTTAAAATACCCAATTCCGTAATTTGTATTTTTACACACGCCTATATTCTACTGTGTATTTCATTAATTAAAATCAGATACGTGGAGGCTCAAACACTGAATGACTTAATATGGAATTACCCTGATGTTTTTTAACCGTCATTAAATTATTTTAGTCCTAAATTAATACTATCAGGTTAGAAAACTGGGCAAAATCCGCTTTCTCACGACTGCAGTGTAGTTTCTGGTGTAGTACATATCTGTACTATACCTACACTGGTTCGAGTGCGTGGTGATAAGCTATAATGTTCTAAACAGTTAATTTGCATTTGCCGCACGTTACTTAACTAAATATTGTAGAGAACAACAGTTTTCCCCTTCATATTTTAGGAAGTTCATAACTGTAGCTTATCACGAACATTATATTCTACATCGTTTTTATCGTTTATTTCATTAATATTAATGTTTTGGTAAGTTCGTACTATGGGTTTGTAAACGCAAACTTCCGCGTTTGCCTGAAGCTTTAGGTTGACCGTTGCTGTTTTAGAATTACGAAATAAATTAGTTTCGGTTTAACGCCAGACAAGGTGTATAATAAATCCTTTTGACTTGGTGGCTTTCGTTTTAGACGATGGCCTTCTTAGTTAGCGTCAAAAATCTCCATTTTAATTTCCGTTTTGCCTTTTTAATTTTGTTGGGTCAGATGGATCTATGTTTACACTATTAAATCGCAAATGCCTTAATTTTTAATTCATTATTAGAACCTGCGTATAAACGTAGAACGTACAAACATTTAAGGAAACAACCAACGTTATAAATAAACCTTAGAGTAAAATTATATTTTCTGTAATATTTGTTAATATTGCACGAGTTACCTTCAAATTTTAAAGTTTGTAAATATATTGTATGTTAACCCAAGTTTAAGAATGATATAACACAGTTTAAAATCCTAACAAAAGGTGATAATGATTTTGAGTATTTACAAGGTTGGTAGTTTTTTGATTACACTTAACTTTCCATGGTTTTGGAAACTTTCTTATTTTTTTCAGGCAGCGTCCCCAGAAGTACACATTCTTGCTTTCTTTGGCCTTGGAGAGGTTGAAGTGTGCCATTCCATGCTCAGGCGCTCAAACACCCAAGATTCGTCACCAGTAATGACACGTTCCAGGCAATGGAGATCATTTTCAATCGATTCCAAAAAAGCAATGCACCTTTTCCTCCTGATGTCCTCTCGGTCATGTTAAGAGTTTTTCGGAACCATTTTTGAGCAGATTTTTCTCATCCCCAATTTATTAGTCAAAATCTAATGTACGGTGGTGTGAGTCAAATTCAACTCTTCTCCGATCATTGTGACTGTCAATCGACGATCTAAACACACAAGATCCCGGACTCTGTCGACATTTTAATGGGTTCTTGAAATTGAAGGCCTTCCGCTGCGAGATTCATCTTCAATCGACTCTGTTTCTTCTAAAAATGCCTTAAACCACCGAAAAATCTAGGCCCTTGACAAAACACTGTCTGCGTAGGTCAGTCGAAGTTTTGCAAAAGTTTCCGTTGCACTGTGCCCAAGTCTGAAGGATAATCTGATAGCACATCGAAATTGATGTCACTCATTTTCAGAACGCACTAGAAAAAACTGTTTCACGAAAAAAATCGCTATGGACAACCAAATGACTCTAGCGAGTTCAAGCTCGTACTGAAGGCGTATCATATGTTCACCTGCCGCCCCTTCCACTCCTGTATCCCCAGTGTTACCAGATAGAACGCTATGCTACCAGTCTCATTACTTAATTTACAAACCTCGTATGTCGTCAAGTGTACGTGTAATGCAGGGACATACGTTTTGATTTCAACAGAAAACTTTTTCGCAAAATGTAGGTAACCAACTGTATAATTTTTTGGAAAACGAATAGGAATTTTTTTAATTACTGCACCCTTTTATCACAATACACGCAGACAACAGAAACAGATTGTTTTAAAGGTTTACGTGTTTGATTTACAATTTCCAATGGGTTATTAATACTAACTCGTATTAGCTTGAACAATAGAAGGAGTTGACTATAAAGCATTATAGTTTGCAGATTATCATTACAACATTTAGCTTGTGGCGATTGAATTCCATGTATTGGGATGTATCTGGAATTTCCAATTTAAATTTTACTATAATGGCTATTACAAACATTTCTATAGAACATTGAAAAATTTTCTAAGAGCAGAACTAGAAGCAACAGTGCATTTTTATTTATTGTTTTGTGAAGCACAAACATGCTCGCCTTAGGGGTTTATAAATACTGTTTACATTACTGTTGTAAGGGCAACAGGTACGGGCAATTTAAAATTTATGGTTCCGTTCAACTAGCAATTGAGAGTAAAATATCTTTCGCGAATTAGAATCGGGTAATAAGTTTACCGTTTGAATATGCTGTTACAGATCAATTCTTGAATACAACAACTTTTAACTTCGAAATATTGGGGGTATTGTAGATACATTAGGGGATTGTAAAAACCAATTCGTAATTGTTTTCTGGGTTCATAATGCCCCAAAAATCAAATATCTAACATCCTTTATTGTACTATCAAATTATATGTTAATATACCATTTCGTTTTTGAAGTTTCGGGTATTGTTAGTGCCTATAACGTTGTACGCAACAAGTTTGCTTAGAATCTACTCCGCAACAGTCATAGATTGGAATTAGTTACCGATATGCAGCGTGTTTGTGAATGGACTAAGAGACTATACTGTAGTTATTAATAAATATATAATGCAAAAAATGATTTTTTTGGCACACCGACATACAACCGACCTACATTGGATTTTTTAAATCGAGCACCTTGTAGGTTTCTACATATTTGAAAGAAGCATGTATGGTACTACACATTTTAAGGCAGATATGATATCAAATTTCATAAAGGTATTTTTTCAAGTTCGGTGTAAAATATAATTTAAAAAAATCCATTCCGGCAAATCTTAATTGCCTTTATTTAATTTTAATGTAGGCTATGGGACTTTGTATATTTATTTGTATTGATTTTATAACAGTGGAAGTAACTTTATTTCAGGGGAAATGTGCATACATGAAACTAGAATTTTGTATGCAGTATTGAGAGCTAGGCAAATTGTAACGACTGGTTGGTTTGATTAGGAGCTTCCCGTAACAATTTACATATTTGAAACTTCGACGATCGTAGTAGGTACAGTGAATATTTATATATGGATTACATAATACATAGGAGTATATTGGAAATCTTTTAATGTTTAGATAGTTTTCATACTTTGCACATAAGTGGCTTACGACATCAGCAACATTAAAGGTTAATAATTTAATTAAAACTTTTTTGTGTATTGAAGTTGGAAATTTAAGTTCTTACTAAATCCACTCAAAAATGCCGCAACAAAAATCAACAAGAGTCTGAAAATTATCAAATCTCCGAGGTAAAGTGTAGCTTAATATAAAAGTTGCCACGACAAATGTAATCTAAATTTTTTATATATACTGTAAGTTCACAGAGCTATTTATATTAAACAGTCTATTTTGTTCCTTTTGTTAGTAGATGTAACAAAACCTTTTTAAAAATGCAAAGGAGTACTCAGAGTACGGACTTGAGGACCAAAGAAAACTATCTAAAACGTATTTTGCAATGAATCTTGGACACGATACAGAATAATGTAGTAGCTACAGATTGGAGATATCTCACTGCATATTATAAGTATTTCGTTATATACTAGAAATGTTTATGCTATAATGGAAAAAAACCGAAATCAAAGTCATAAAAAAATATTTGCTCACCATGGAGAGCTTGTTCCAATTAATAAGGCGAGTGATTCGCAGACAAAGCGGCCCCTTACAACATAGATCTATGTACCTGTTTGCTCATTGAATCTACTTAAGCTGGCATTGTCGCCACTGGTTATTTACCTGGCAAGTTAACTCTAGGTAAAATATAGATTACAACGCCCATTTTTTGCCATTGCACATCGTTTGTTTTCGCCTTATCAATTGGAACGGACTCTATATGTCTGTAGTTTGTAGTTGGGATTTCGGAAGCATATTAGTTGAATACATTGGAATCACAGATAATGTTATAATTCGGGTATTGATATCACTTTCGCGAAAAATGGGTCCCACGTATACAACTTCCCCGAGCAAAAACCTTGTTTTCGTGTATTTTCTTTTTGTATTTTCAAACTCAAATTGTACCATACCGCTCTTTCTCTCTCTCTAGTAAGTTAACAGCCTGCAGGCTGGTTGGCAGCATCTAACTCAGTTCTATTCTAACCCTTTGCAATGGCTAACGTAAGCGGACCACGATGGTCTACTGGTTAGCGCGTTTGTCTTTAGATCCAAGGGACGCGGGGTCGAACTGGCCGAGGTCGGTGAGATTTTTCTAGCGAGGAAAAATCTGAAAACGCGCCTTCTGTCGGATAAGAAGTGCAGCCGTAGGTCCCGTGCCACTGCGATGGGTGACACGTTAATAATCACTACTTGAGTTGGAACTACCCCAAATAGGCAAAATTCTTAGTTAGGGTGTACAATAAGCCAATAATGTCTGCAGTGCTTAGAGATCTCGCTCTTTCAAATCAATCAATCAATCAATGGCTAACGTAAAAGTAACGTGACCTTAGCTGAAAAAAAATGAACGTCTATCAAGTGGAACCTGCACTGAAACTCTTGTACGTGAACGTGAACCACATGCACATGGGCCGATGATGCGTCAGAAACTGGAAGAATTTGCAAAGAAGCTGAAAAGGCAAAGAAGCAACGGAAGCATGGTTTCACCGCTTATTATTATCAATCGGTTATTGCTATCAAAAACCCCGAGTTTCGATGGGATCACATTAAGCGGTATACACTGTACTTTCGTTAAAATGGTAATCGCGTACGACTATCTTGTAGAATATAAGGGGCTACTACATTACCTTAAAATTAGCTCATATAAGGGTTTTCTTTTGTCATCAAAAGTAGATTAATACGTGGCGTTTCTACATACCGTTTCTTCAATTAGAAGACAAGATATTTCAAGTTTTTAACCTAATTGTAATCGTTCCTCGTTAATACCGCCGAATTTCCAAGTAGTTCAAAGCCAGAAAATGATCGGACAATTGTCAAAAATGTGAAAATATAGACTAATATTAACTTACATTTTTCGTTTATTTAAACACAATATAGAAAATCTTTTCATCTTATGACAAACTATCATCTTTCAAAGATATAATGTTTACGACTCCTACTATTAAAACTAGAACAATGATAATATTGTATCCCATTTTTGTTGTTTATTAAAACAAAACAGCGATGAAGTATAACAACTTAGGTATGCTACTACTTCTCTCAGTTACCTTCGTTTTGACTAAAACAAATAAAGAAGTATTGCCTTGGATTGCCTACGAAAAGGCTGCACTAGATACTCGTATTTAAGGGACCTCGGTGCTCTAGCGCGGCAACGCGTTGCCACTCGAGGCCACAGCGAATTGTAGTCGTTCCGCTGGGGTTTCAAATCTCAGCTGGGGCGACCGCATTTCGCTTAGTTAAGTTTAGGGTGCATGTTGCATGAATGTTTAGTGTGTAAGGGACGCTCGCACCCTCCTGAAGTAATGCAAAAGCGGTGCGGGGAGGGGGCGGGGTAGTATGAATGAATGAGAAAAAAGGAGCTCGTATTTAATTTCAGTCCTCTTTAGAATCTCTCGTAGACACTTAATGGTTTCATAGACACATCTTAGAAATTGATAAACTAAAACCAAACCTTCGCCAAAAATAAACATTATCTATTATTCCCTGTATGAGAAACTTAAAAGTGAACGGCCTTACTAGAGTACTATTTGTAAAGACAAAGCACTTTATAATAGTTTATACGGCGATCTATAAGTAACCCTTGTAGATTACTCCTGTTGAGACTCAAGATCTCTTATGTGATTTTCGTAGATGGGTATCGTATAAATAGCCGCGACTACCACAATGTATGCATTGATTTCCGGTGATTACTGTGTGCTTCTCTGAGAAGGTCTTCTATACGTCTCTTGGCGCTACTGAACGCAATACAGCAAGTGGGCTTTGGGTCAATTAGAGGAAATTTGACTCCTCTCCTAGCTAGCGAATCTGCCTTTGCATTGTATGCTATTCTCTGGTGTCCCGGTACCCATTCCAAAATAAGTAGCCACTTAAGGATTCTAAACAGTTTTCTACAGTTTCTCCATGTTCTTGGAGTAGATGGTAACTGCGGTTCGATCCGACTGATGGATGGTTGCATATTGTTATATTTTATTTATTATATGCATCCATTACTGTGTGCTGTTACCTTAGCTACTACAAATGTTTATTACATTAAATGCTTTTGATAGTGACATATTGTATGCCGAAATACGTATCAAGCAAAATAAATACCTGTTGAAATTGTCTATTATTATTATTAAAATATAACTATGAATTTCAACCAAGTAAGGCAACAAACACTTAATAGCTTGCATATTGGCCCAGGTTTCATACTAATTTTATTCCCTGTAATAATTTACAGCCTTTTGTATATCAGGCGCACCAAATCTGTTTGATTTACTACAGTGCAGTCCCTTCTCAGCGATGATTACCTTAAAGGATTTATTAAAGTGGGACTAACTTCTTCAGTATTTTGTCCGACTGCATTTATAACATGCAGTTTATCTCTAATTTGTGGAAGATCTCCGAGTTAAAGCCCTTTCTCCAGAGACTCTGTCGAGCCTGTAGGTCGCCTCAAACTGAGTCACTGGTGGTAGTGAAAGGGGGTTTACGCAAAGTCTCCATGGCTGCAGTAAGGGTAGTAGTTATTGGTAAACCAATCTTTATAGTATATCCAGTTTGTTTTTAATTGCCATGCGTTTGGATTTATGTCACCACATTACTAATGCATAGATAACACCCGGCAGGTTATACCTTGGTATAAAGCGAATGTACCATTGCAGTGTTTAGCTCCCAATTGCTTTCAAAGAGCCACATCTACTAGATTTAAATCGTAAAAGGATGTTAGTTTTGTAATGATGTAGCTGATTTTCGCATAAATTAATTTGTACTACATATTTCCACGATTTATATTAGCAAGACACAAGACAAAATATTGCCGTTCAATAGTTGTATAGGTATTGCTTTCAGTGTGCTAATATCATTATGTCTGTAATACATATTTTAGTTCTATTTCTTAGTTACATAAACATATTTGACTTTTCAGTTATAATAGTATACAAAACATCTGCCCCTCTGTAGAAAAAGGAGAAATTAGGTTTAGAATAAGAGGTATCCAGTGTTGTCAGTTTGTTGAACATTTCCTCAAACCGAAAAAATTATATTTACAGAAAGAAAATGCTAAATTAGCTAGAAACCTGAAACTGCACTGCTTGTAAATTCATTTCACATGAATCACGGCGTTGTTGAAATCAAGCACCCACCCTATTTACCTCACTTGGTACCAGCAGACTTACTTCTCTTACCTAAAATGAAAACTTTTCTTAAAGAGAAACGATTTAACAACGTAGAAAATATTAAGAAAGCAGTAGCCACCGAATTTCAAGCAGTTTCTTCGGACTCCTTTGCCGACTGTTTCATGAACTAGTAAGAATGTTTTGATAAGTGTATTAAAGTAAATAGAGATTATTTTATATACATATAAAAGATTTGTCGTAATAGTTAAATTATGTTTCTCTTTATTGTGCCAGTCCATTAATTAAAATGCATAACCTCGCATGTGACAATTTGTTTATACGAATCCTGAATAGTAGACTATGCTTATCTTTAGTGTAAGCTTTGGTGACATGATTTGGTTAATTATCGAATCATCTTTGCATCCGGAATGCTTCTTGATAACCCCTGCCTATTTAGTGCATTTGTTATTAGCCTCTTATTACACACTACACATGCCTGACTGTTGTTACAAGCCGACCCGAAACCTCAGAATTAGACTCCACGGCGAATTCCATAGTGGTAATGACAGGCGAAAGCCGTTAGTGCGGTTTGAAACGACAAAGGGCTGTGTACAGTGCATGCCTAAACAGGCTTTAATTAAGACCCGAAGCCATTATCGTTATTGAAAGTACCTTCGCCTTCCCGCAAGTTTGCAGTAACCAAGTAACAGGCCCGACGATTTCACAAGAATGCTTTACGATTTAAGGGTAATAAGTAAGAAGGGACCTCCGTTCACTGCGGAAGTGATTCTGAAAACGTTTACAAAAAGCTAATTTTGAAAAGTTAATTTGTTAACTTTTCAAAATTACACTTGCCAGCATAAACGTGACCGAAGAAGAATTTACATAACTTTTTACATACACACACACACACAGGGTGTGCTTCTATGTTGTAAAACGTTATTCGCAGTCATAAAAACATAAAATTATTTTTATGTATACAAGTTGCTTGGTTTGGAATGGAAAAGGGCTCACCTCTTATTTTAAATAAAACACCTTGTCCATTAAATAAATAATGTCAATATTTATTATCCTCGGCTAAACTATTAGATACAGTTTAGATAAAGATCCAAGAAATATTTAGTATTGCAGTATTTTCAATGTTATAGATCTCGATATTGAAGATACATTCGAATGCGTTTTGCAATGATGCGACTTTTGAATATTTAATAAACAATTACGTTTAAGTGCAAAATTGTAAAACAGTTTGCAATTATTGTTTAAAGATAGACAGCACGACGATTGGCAATATTGGATTCATTCCCGGACCAGCACCATAAAAGAATACAGAATTTAAGTACCACGTAAAGTATTCAATATTTTTTCAGAGAAATGTCGATTTACTTTACTACATCTATTGATATATTCTAAACATTTTTGAAAACAGTCTACAATGACGTCCGAAGAAACCGCTTTCAATTCGGTGCTTCCACTGTTATCACTTTTTACCTCCCCTTTGAGAATAGTTTTAATTCTAACAAAGAGAAAAAGTTTGCTGATGAGAAGTCAGGTGGAAAGGGTGAGTGATTGACCTGAGCAACACCGTATTTCATAAGAAACGCATTTCGAACAATCTACGGACGACTGGTTTTTCTGTCATCTTCAACATCCTCACATCCTTTCCATCTTCCTAACGTTTAAACCATTAAAATACACTAATACGCCTTAGGGTGTTAGCACCACGCAAAGTTATTAAGATTTTATGTTTTTCTTGGAGTTTTTCCTAATTTGCAGCAATATTTAATATTTACTAACTGCTTCAAGACGATCGACAGAAACACGATGTATGCGCTACGCCCTACGCAAAAACTAACTGTTTTACAATCATTTTTTGACCAGCCTACTGATAAAACTGTAAACTATTATATGCTGCTTCATTTTTGTTTGATTACACGTCACGCCAATGCTCCTTCGTCAATCTGACTATTAAATTACCTAACCTCGTAGGCTGATTTATTTATCCTTCACGCCGAAGGTATATCAATATCCGGCTTTAATATGATTATTGACTAAAATATAACCAGTCATAGTATATGTCTGTTTCTTTTTCTGACAGGACATAACTGTATCAAAATCAAACGCGTCTTAAAAAATGAAAGCAAAGTCTGAAAAAAATAATTATTATTTTATGCGGCAACGAAATATTTACAGTAACTTAAAATTAATAGGTACTGATTTGTGGTAAGCTCTTGAATAGTAGTATTTATGTGCGAGAATGTGCTTTCAAATGACCAATTCAAATGGATGTTGGTGGTTCATGTACCGCATCTCAGTAGATTTTAAAAATGGCAACCTGGTTAACTTGGAAGTTATTGCTCAGTAGTTTAGATATACAAATACAAATAATTTTACCAGTAAAAACAATTATAAGAGCTTAACTACACCGCTCAAAACATTAACGAATAATAAACGACAATAATAACAACAAAAATAATATAAAATAACACCTGGAAATATTGTTTATATTTCAAATGCATTATTTTTGAACAAAAACCGATCGTTTTGTTATATTTATTTATTTCTGCAAGTAAAAACGCGATTGTCGCCGGAGAGCAGTAAAGGGCGCATCAATAAGTTCTTGGTCACAGTTCACATTTTCACTTTCGTGGTTATTTGTGGTGACTTCTTATTTTTAATGCAATTAGGATTGGCACAGCACCATGATCTGTATGAATTAGAAGCTTGGAGTACCGTAGGTCAATTGAGAGATGACCCAACACAGTAAGCTCTTGTCCATGCCCCCGGAGTGAGTCAAAGTCTAGCCCTGTGTGGAGTTGCTAGACCCCCATCGGGCGCCTCCCCATGTGGCGCATAGGGGAACGCCTACTAGATATGGTAGGTACCGGGGAAATACCCGGAACGGACCAAACCAGCAACCGAAAAACCACCGGTATAAGTGGTCCACCTTTAACTGGCCAACAGCTTCGGGTGGAAGAACTGGTTGAGGAAGGGGACACTTTTGCCCTGAGATTAAGAAATTGATCTCGAAGGCGGAAGAACAGTTAAGCAGTCAACGGCATAAGGATGCAGAAGGCAAGAGAAAACCACTACATTAAACATCTACGGATTTCCTTAGTACAAAATCATTATGGAGGTGATGAAAACTAATTATTATTCCGGAGTTAAAAGTTCCCCAATCGGATCTCCGGAAGGAACAGTGATGAACAAAACTGCAAAAATGGATAAGATGAGAATTGGTACATGGAACGTCAGATCCATGTACGAACCTGGAAAGATGCATAATGTTGTACATGAAATGCAAACACTGAAGCTTAACATCCTAGGTATCAGTGAAACAAGATGGCCGAGCTTTGGACAACTTCCAACAAAAAACGGTATGCTGTACTTTTCGGGAAACGAAGATAATCATCACAGACATGGTGTCACAATTATTGTCTCAAAAGATGTTATGCCTTTCATCACCAACTTCACGCCGGTCTCAGACCGAGTCATGCTCGTATAACTACAGAGGAACACAGTGAAACTAAACATACTACAAATATATGCTCCTACGGCGGATAAATCCGACGAAGAAATCAAGTTATTTTATGAACAAGTTGAAAAGACATTTAAGTCATTAAAGTCAAGAAACGTAACGATAATACTAGGGGACTTTAACGGGAAGATCGGCAAAGGGAGATCCGAAAAATACATATATAAGTGAATATGGACTCGGGACAAGAAACGAGAGGGGCGACAGATTATTAAAGTTGTGACAAGAGAAGGAGATGATAGTATTGAACACCTTTTACAAGCTACCAAATCAAAGGCTCTATACATGGAAACCAACACAGGTCAACGAAAAAAGAATAATCAGAAACCAGATAGACTACATCTTGATAAATGAAAGATATAGAAACTGCATCAAGTCAGTCAAAGCTTACCTGGGTGCGGATGTACTCTCAGATCATAATCCCTTAATAGCTTATAAACACATCAAACTCAAAAAATAACAAAAAATGAGAGAGCCAGATAAACATAGATCATCTAGAGAATCAAGATGTGCGGCATGGGTTGCAAGTAAAAATCAACGAAAATTTGAAAAACCGTGAAACCAGGGAAGAAAACCGAAACTGCAGAAATGTAAATGAAAAATTTAGCGATTTCAAATCAGCCCTAATGGAACCAACGAGTGTCACCTTGAAGAAAGAGAAAACCACAAGAAGACAAAAAGAGTGGATAACTGACGAAATCATTAGGCTCATGGTTAAGAGCAGAAACTTTAAAGGTAAAATGGAGCAACAATATAAAGAAAAGCAACGACTAATTCGCATGAAGACCAGAATAGCAAAGGAAGACTACTATAGGAGAAAGTGTAAAGAAATTGAAGAACTACAGGCAAAACACGACAGCTTTAACGTATATAAAAAAGTTAAGGACTCGCAGGCACCCGAAAATATAGACAACCCAACATATTACACAGCATTAATGGAAAACTAGTCACAGAAATTGAACAAAAACTAGAAATATGGAAGAGTTACATTGAACAACTTTCCGAGGATGAAAAACTGAAAACTAACCTTGAACGTATAGAAGGAGATCTGGGCCCTGACATAAATAAAGACAAAGTGTTATATGCACTGAATATACTTAAAAATAGAAAAGCGCCAGGACCAGACCAACTGCTAGCAAAAATTCTTAAATTAATAGAAGAAGACCAAATCCATATTTTGGTAGTACTGTTCAATACCATATATAGAACAGGAATTATATCAAATGAATGGCTGTTATCAACATTTATAACTCTCCCAAAAAAGACGAATGCCAAAAGTTGCTCCGACTACCGCACGATAAGTTTAATGGCTTACACATTCAAAGCCTTCTTCAAGGTGATACATAACAGAATCTACAAGAAACTAGAAGAAGGTATTACTAACACGCAATTTGGATTTCGAAACGACCTCGGAACAAGGGAAGCATTGTTTCCACTCAATGTCATGTCTCAAAGATGCTTGGACATAAATCAGGACATGTACACATGCTCCGTAGATTACAAGAAGGTTTTCAATAAAGTCAGGCACGACCAACTCATAAACTATTACTGAGAAAAAAGTTACATTTGAGGGACATCAGAGTAATATCAAAGCTATATCGCTATCAGAAGGCAATAATACGAGCGGAAGATAGAAATCCGAAGAAGTCGAAATAAGAAGAGGAGTACGGCAAGGGTGTATACTTTCATCGATCCTCTTCAATCTGTACTCAGAAGACATAATAAGTAAAGCACACGATGGCCAGTCCAAAGGTATCAAAATTAACGGCATCTCAATAAATAATCTAAGGTATGCCAACGATCTCTTAGCAGAAACACTCGAAGAGTTACAAGCGCTAATTAATAGAACTGTCGATATAAGTCAAGAATATGGGCTATCGCTAAATATAAACAAAACAAAATATATGCTGATAACAAAGTCAACTGAAGATAACCGCAATGTATATGTAAAGAATCAACCTACTGAAAGGATAGAAAAATATAACTACTTAGGTACAGTCTTTAATGCATACGGTAGCAGTTCTCAAGAAATACGAATCAGAATCGAAAAGGCAAGAAGTATATTTACGAAAATGAAATGGGATTTCTGCGGCCGAGATCTAAACCTTGAGTTAAAAGTACAACTGATGAGATGCTACGTATTGTCAGTACTATCAGTACTATATTACGGAATGGAGGCATGAACGTTGAAAAAGACCGATGAAAGACGACTGGAGGCATTCGAACTATGGATGTACCGGAGAACGCTGAGGATTTCGTTCGTAGAGAGAGTGACAAATGTGGAAGTAATGAGACGGATGAATAAGGTAAAGGAAGTGTTACTGTCAGTTAAAAGAAGTAAACTGTTGTATGTGGGACATATTATGAGAGGAAACAGGTATCAGCAACTTCAGGTCATTATACAGGGGAAAATCAAAGGGTAGAGATCCATAGGAAGAAGACGTAACTCATGGTTGAAGAACCTCTGGGAGTGGTTTGGATCTACCAATGATCAACTGTTCAGATCAGCAGCCTTAAAAATAAAAACCGCCTTGATGATTGCCAACCTCCGGATCGGAGATGGCACCTGAAGAAGAAGAAAGTCTAATTTATCGACTTTTGAATTGCTTTATGGAAACTAGATTTTCGGCAAAGATCACTGGTTTGCATTCCACTTATTACAAATCATAAAAGAGTGGGCGGTGGAGTGTCGGCAGAGAAGCAAAGGAATTGAGGTCAGAGCGACTGGGAACTAGTGCTATTCAATGACAAGTTAAGATTTAGTTTACACTTAGATAATAGGTGCGTTTTAATATGATGTAAACCCGGAACAAAAAATAATCCAAAATTTGTTCATTAAGGACTCCAATATGAAGGTAGCGGTATGATGGTATGGGTCGAGATACGTACTGGTGGTCGTATGGATCTTCATTTCATTCAGAATGGCTTCCTTACTGTCTAAATGTATATACGTTCATCCCTAAGCAGCAGTAGAAGAACAATTCGTATTTTATATTTATAGATGACAATGTTCGTGCACATTTGACTTGATGAAATGAGAATCGATATAATAGGGTGGCCTGCAAAGGGTTAATGGTACTTATAAGATGCATCTCAAAGTCGTGCTGTTGCATAGTATATGCGACCATGTATAATTCTGGAATTCAATTTGATTTCAGAGAGGAATGGGACACGACTCGACAAGAACCCTTTGATAATTTAATTTAATCAATGCCAATAAACCTACAAACAAATTATCTGTTATTCCGCTAGACGAGGCAGCGGATATTATCAAAGATGCACGTTTGATAGACTACTTTCGTTACTGCGATAATTCATCTATAAGGGACGACTTACTGTTCTGTAACGAAATTCGGAAAAGAACTACAGGTGCGGATCTATTTCAGATGACTGATAATCATGGAGTAAACCCTGGCCTGGAGTGGAAAACTGTGTTAGTGTTTGTACTGATGGCGCACCGACGATGGCAAGAAAATATGATGGTGTACAAGCATGTATAATATGCAAAAACAATGCAAATTCCACTTGGCATCATTGCATGATACACGGGGAATCATTAGCTTCGAAGGAAATCAGCCCAGGATTTCATATGGTATTATCTATTGTAATTTCTGCTGTAAATTATATAAAAACAAGGCCTCTTAAAACAAAACTGTATTCTTGGATGTGAAATGATATGGGAGCTGACAATCCAGTACTATTGTTTTACTGCGACTCTCGGTGGTTATCACGTGAAAAAGTTATACAACGGGTCTTTGGGCGTAGGCAGGAAATATATGCGTTTTCGAAGAAGAAAATCACAAAAATTCTGAGAATTTTGTTGACGAAGTGTTTATAATGAAACTAACTTATTTGACTGACATGTTTGAATAATTCAATATTTTAAATACCCAGTTGCAAGGAAATAATACTCATATATTACAACTATCAGATAAAATTAACGGCTTTTCGGGAAAATTGTACCGTTGCTTAAACAAGATAAACAGTGAAAACACAGAAATGCTTATTAATTTAAAAATATTTATTAACGATAGCAAACCAAGCCATACAAATGTATGTGTCATTCTTAGTTGCGTAGCACATTATTTCAAATCGTTATCTAAAACTTTTAAACATTACTTCTTTTAAAATGGTTGTCTTATTACCAAATACGAGTGGATATCAAACCCATTTGAAGTTACAACTACAGATTTATCGTTGGAAGAAGAGGAGCAGTTCATTGATTTAACATCAAGTACAGAAAAGAAGACACAATTTGTCATCGACAACGGTTGTCGAATGTTGGGTTAACTCGTAAACGGAATTTCCAGCGTTATTTAAGAGAGCTACGCAGCTGACACTGCCATTTCCTACATTTTATCTTTGTGAAGTTGGTTTCCCTGCTGTAGCTGAATAAAATCGAAATACAGAAACCGGCTCAACATCGAACGTGAACTAAGGGTAGCGGTTACTCATTTAAAACCAAACTTAGATAAGTTATGAAGTTCAAAACAGGCGCATTTAAGTCACTAGTCTGTTTAAATATACTGTTTGTGTAGTTTTAGATTGTACTCGTAAGTACATTATATATGAAATCTTTTGTAGAAATATAATAAGCTAAACATTAAACATTAAGTTAAGATGTTTTGTATTAGTTCAACATATTAATTTGAGTTCTACTATTTTTCTGCTGCGCTCCCCACCCTACGGTTTTGGAAACCCTGCCCTATATCAAACAAAAATCAATTTAATTATTTTCACAATCAGCGTTTTGTGTCCAATATCAACCTGGTGTTACTGTAGTTTGTTGTAAATTTAAAGTAATAACTTTTAACAGCTATCCACGTTCTGCAATTTTGTCAATGTATATTAGAGCATCATTATTTATTCTGTGCAAATCCTGTAAAATAAACCGCAAAGTGATTCCTTAAAGTCAACGAACCGTATATCAACTTTAAACGTTTGCGAAATAAGAAGTCCCTGCAGGATACCTTTATCTACATACCCCAGATGCACAGTGCATTACTTTGACTTAGAACAACCCATTCGTCTCCATTTCAGCGGATTTGTGAGGTTGTAGTGGGCCATAGACTGTCAAAATAAAAGATATACACTAGAAAGCACGGCTATGAGACGCTAGTGGGTTTTGCGCTTTCACATAAAACGAGGAGAGATAAGAACGCTGCAAAAACCTTAATTACTTCTACAAAATTAATGAGTTAATATAGCACTTTGAGTAATAAATGTTATTTTTGTTCTTATAAGTTCCCTCAAGAATTGCAGAGAAATTAATGAATTAGGTGGAAGAAAAGGGAAACGGAAAATTATGAAACAGCCTAAAAATTATGTCGCTCATTTACAAGAACGTTTCCCGCTTTTGGCTGTAAGAACTTTTCTTTAGATTTTAAGGTGTTCGTCCGTTAAACTTTTCTTAAAAAAGAAGCATAGTTATTTCAAAGAAAATCTGCATTCATGGACGTAATCATTTCTCAGATACTCTATGAAAAACGTAAAGACAGCTTGACGTGTAAGTATTTTCTTCTCAGTCTTAATATTTTATATTAGGTGCCTGATTTAATTGAAAAGGAACGTTTCCAACTCTGAATATATTAGAAAGCATCGGGAGGCAAACCCTTTTACACTAATTAATATAATGTTTGTTTTGTTCCTATACGACGTGTATTAAAGGAGTAATTTAGCTTAACCCATAGTAGTAAAATGTCGACAGATCAGCAAAGCAAGGAATAGAACGATAATTAAATCTTTCTTGGAAAATCTATTGCAAGGCAGTTAAATTAGAATAAAATTAAATTATTAAAATTAAATTACAATTAAAAGTCGAGAATCGCTAAAAGTAAATAACGTGGAAGTGCTATTAAGCTTTTGTATGCTGGAACGCGTTAAATTTCAATTACTTTTAGATTAATACTTAATAATTAATAACAAATTTTAAGTTAGAGCAGCTATTATAATGACAGATGGGACTCTTGGGAGCCATTGCTAATAACGGATAATAGCCAAGGGAGTGGATGCTACCTATATAACGACGGCCCAATTAAAATATTTAGCAACATGGCACTAATTTGAAGTTTGTTATTCTGCTGAATTAATAACTAAACTTGGGAGCTAAGAATTATATTAGGTGGGTAATATGAAAACCTGAATGGAAAACATCTAATATAGAACAAAAAGCAAAATGTTCGTTTTTATATAAATCTTATACGACGATAATGATTTAAAGGAAATAAAACAGATTGACTTTAATACGAATTACTGCAGAATGTATGCTGTTTCGTACTCGCAATTTTCGCTTTACATCAAAGAGGTGTCACCTGATATTACTTTCGAGAAGGGGTGGGGGGAATGAAGCACGATTTTTTACAAAATAAAACTCAAAACTATTGAAATACTGTTATTATTAATCACTAAACATACTAATGCTACCACTTGCTTGCTTGCTTTGAAAGAGCGAGACCTAGGACGCGGTTTTCCAAGCATCTCTATGCACTTAGGCCATATGGCTCATTGTACACCCTAACTAAGAATTTTGCCTATCTGGGGTAATTCCAACTCCAGTAGTGATTTTTAACGTGTCACACATTGTAGCGGCACGGGACCTACGGCTTTACTTCTTATCCGACAGAAGGCGCATTTTCAGATTTTTCCCCGCTAGAAAAATCCCGTCGACCTCAGCCAGGTTCGAACCCGCGTCCCTCGGATGTAAAGGCAAATGCGCTAACCACTAGACCACCGAGGCCGATAATGCTACCACTTTATAATACTTCTTACAATGTACGAGGCGTGTACGGGATCTAAGGTACCATTGCTTTTCACTCTGCTCTGTTTTGTTTCTGTCAAAACGCTACAATCAAATAAACATCATACATGTTTGTACTACAATCTGTGAAACTTTGAACGGGTTTGATTAATAAATAGCTGCGAAATGAGTGTAAATATGGTAACACCTTTTATTAATGCGTGCCCATTCGAAATTCACACCGTAATTCGGTTTCTTCATACAAAAGGAATCCCGGTGTGTAAAATTCACAGCGAATTGGCATTTGTGTATGGTACTGTAATAACCCGTAAGCAGGTTTCGGTATGTTGTAAAAAATTTGATGAAGGAAGGGCCGATTTGCGCAATTAAAAAAGATCTGGAAGACCACGAATTTCGGTTACAGCTGGAAACATTAATCGGGTAAATGAACTGTTACAGATAGATCGCAGACTTAAAGTGAGAGATATGGCAGTTACACTAGGAATACCAAAAACAGATATTCACGAAATTTTGACTGAGAAATTGGGTTACAAAAACATTTCAGCCCCAGGGTTCCGAAATGTTTAACAGATCATCATCGAGACCTTCGCATGGGAATCTGCCTCCAAAATCTTATCCGTTACAACGAAAATCCGGACGTTTTAATGGATATTGTTACAAGTGATGAAACATGGGTTCACCATACTACACCTGAAAGTGAAGTTTATTCGACGGTGTGGAAACACACAACGTCTCCTCGAACAAAAAAGTTTCGACAAAATCTTTCAGCAAACAAAGGGCTCGCAACCACTTTCTGGGACACCAAAGGATTACTTCTTGTCGAATTTATACGATATGGTGAAACTGTTAATGCTACACGTTATTGTGAAACTCTGAAAAATTTGAGAGCTGAAAGACACGAGAAATCTCCTTAATTCATTCAAGTGGGAAGAGTTCGTAATAGTAACATAGAAATTATAAACAAAATAACAGAACTCGTACATTCTACATACGTTTACCACATAAAATAACACTATATATTTTGTATGTGTACCTGCTGTCATGTTTGAAAGTATCGGGCTCAGCCGTTAAAATAGGTATTTCTTTTTTTAATTTAAATGTTTTCTGTTTCCACTTTAATGAGGCCACCCTCTTGTATTAGGGTACTACTTTGTAACGTGCGATTTCTTGCGCCTGGTTGATTTGTATTTAAATTTTCAATACAGCATTTTGGATTGCATATTCAAGCTCTTGACTAATTCAGAATTGGCCTTGTGAAAGTTTCGTGTCATCTACTCGTGTATTTCCGGTTTAGGAAATGGCGAATTTTAGGTTTTCCGTTTGAGATATAACTGTACGAGTTCTCAAAGAAGGTGCACGTGTTTTGAGTTAATTTGGAAGTCGTTTTAAGACTTGGGAAGTTTTCCGATTTGAATTTTCAAGACACATTTGGGAAGTTCTTAGGCATGGATAGTGTGATGTGCGTTCCCGGGGAGTTGATCCCAATCTGTGTGCAAATCTTTTGAGAGAGTTCTTTCGTCATTTAACATCTTTTGGTAAGCATAGAAAATCCAATTTCTCTTGTTTCACTGCTAAGACTATTGAAATTATTTAGGCGAATAGGCTGGGGTTAGAATTGACAGAAATTACCAGTCATTTGTGAAAAATCAAAGAGATCCTGGGAGTTCGAGACAAGTGGACTTATCTGCCGTGCAGCGAACGCATACAACAGGCGTGGATCGAGATAGCTAGATCGCAGATGTGTCAGTTCCTTTCATATTCAATTTTTACATATAATTTCGAGGATACGAGGGGTTCCGGAAAATTATAATTTAATAGTAAGGAATCGTAGTAAATCTTGTAATTATATACATAAATTAATAACAAGACTAAGTACACTTTAATTAGTGGCAGTTTAAATTCAACTGATTTTGCATTTTGTTAATATTGGTGATATTTTATCGAAATTATGTTAATATAATAAAGAAATATTCAAAATCCGATCCCTGAAAAACATAGTTGTCAATTTTGAGCCCCCAAGAAAAAATACAGAAATAGTCCAATGCACAAGATGCCAGAACTACGGACATACAAGAACTTACTGCAACAGGCTATATGCGTGTGTGAAGTGTGGAGGACCCCACGATACCAGAACTTGCAGTAAAACTAGGGACACTAATGCCACATGCGCATTATGTGAAGGATCACACACGGCCAATTACAAGGGGTGCTCAGTTTATCAAGAACTGAAAAAAAAAATACCAACCTAATAGACACCTAGCAGGCAGAACACCTCCTCAGTTAACAGAACGGAGTTTCCCATCCCTACACCACCAACAAAATAGTCAACAACCCTTTAACCAATTACATCCAACCAATTTAAACTACTCACAAAAAGTATGAAACCAATTCAACCTGAAACAAGATTTGACCCTTCAACAATTCCTAGATGAATTTCTAAACATCCTAAGAACCGTCATCAACAAAATAGCTCAATAATGGCTAACTTTCTTCGACTAGCTTTATGGAACCTCAACGGACTGCAATATAAAAGCCTAGAAATAGAAAACTTCCTACATGTAAATAATATAGATATCATGCTCATGTCAGAGACTCACTTCACAGACAGAACGTACATAAATGTGCCGCACTATTCTGTCTACCACACAGAACACCCTGATGGCACGGCGCACGGTGGTACAGCAATATTAATCCGCAATTCTATTTCCCATAATGAACTACCGGAATACAAAACTGATTTCTTGCAAGCCACGACAATTAAAGTTGAAAAACTCACTACTCCGCTAACTGTCTCAGCTATTTACTGTCCTCCAAGACACAATCTAACACAACAAATGTTGCAACCATTCTTCGAAACTCTAGATCAAAAATTCATAGTAGGTGGGGATTTTAACGCAAAACATACCCACTGGGGTTCGCGCTTAACAACAACTAAAGGTAGAGTACTATTCAAACTTATTACTGATAATAATTACAACTTCCTATCGGCTGGAACTCCAACTTATTGGCCAATTGATACAAACAAAATACCCGACCTACTAGACTTTTTCGTTACCAAAGGACTCTCATCAAACTATATGGATGTCATGCTCAATTATGATCTGATGTCTGACCATTCCCCGATAATAGCCACGATAAGCACAACCATTATCTACAAAACACCTAATCCTTCGATCAGTAATAGGAAAACTGATTGGGATACGTTTAAGGACTACATCGAACAGCATCTCTACAGAAACATAAGCCTAAAAACTACAGATGATATAGAATACGCAACAAACCACTTCATAACTACGGTACAGGAAGCCGGTTGGAACTGCACACCGCAACCAACAAAATTAAAGATTAACAGTTCCAACATACCAAACGAGATCATGGAAATTGTGAAGGAAAAAGGGCGGGCAAGGGCTAGATGGCAATGCGCTCACGGCATAGAAGACAAAAGAAGGTTCAACCAACCAAATAATAAACTCAGAAATACATTAAAAACTGCTCGGGACCGGCGCCGGTAGCTCGGATAGGTTGGCCGTATGCCTTTCACGCAGCTGTCCTGGGTTCGAATCCGGACGCCGAGGTCGGTGGTTTTTTTCTGAGCGATAAAAAACGCTAAAACGGCCCTTGTTCTCGGATAGCAAGTAAAATCGTAG